>CAICTM010000376.1:15642-72279 GCA_903772945.1 Seminavis robusta | reverse complement strand
ATAAGGCTAAGAGCCGTGTATTGCATTCCCTTTTTGTATGTCAGAAATGGAGCATAAGTGTTAGGATCAATTTCCACAAGTAGGTCTGCAAGGGTTCCCTCAATGATCATGAGGACCCTGTCTTCACCTGGCTTGACAACTGGCATTGGGGTTTGGATAAAAGCATTGGGAACATCCAATGACATGACATCCCTGTCTTCTGAGGCATCAACACACATAGACAGCATCAGACCCTCAAGTGAAACTGTTGGGCTTCTGGCATCTTCTTTCTGATGGTACACTCTTGTAGGTTTCCCATTGTAGATTGCACGGGCCTTGACCGTGCCATCCCTTTTCTCAGTCACAAACACGTGTGCCATTTGTGCCTTCTTGAGTTCTGCCTCACTGCATTTGTTTGGGTCAATTGGGCTGAAGCAAACACGGCTATGGAGTTGATCCATTTCTTTGAGTGCCGCCTCTCTTGCTTTGTTGCCCCACACTTTCAGACCCTTGGGTAATAGGTGCTGTTGGGCATGGCTGCTCTCATCCTTGACTTCTGCTGTGGCACTCCTGTGATTACAGGAGTCCATGAATAATGCCAAGTGTTTGCTTGTCTCGGTCTCATAAAGTAGTGGCTGCTTCGCTTCATCATCTTGGACGAAGGTCACTCCTTTCTTGTTTGCTTCGGCTGTGGCAATCCGAGCTGAGCGCTGAATTCCAACTCTAGCAAGCTTGGATGCTTTGTCTGGCCTAGCGAGGTTTCCATCATTGGTATCCACTGCTGGTGCCGTCTCTTTGACTGTAGGGTTGTCTGGACTTGTGCTTGTTGGGATTCCTTGGAATCCCTCTTCTCCTTCTTCATCAGAATCAATGTCTGGGGCATACTGCTTGGATGCCCTTGGTACTAGCCCTGGGGCATTCCCATCCTCAGAGTCTTCATCTGATTCCTTGGATTCCACTGAGTCGTCGTCCGAAGAGTCTCCGTAGACTTGTAGGTAGCTTTCATTTCCGTTGACACCATCCACTCCTGCAGGCAAACCTACAGGCAAAAATTCCACATGGTCACGGTTGTGGAAGATGAGAGGTTTCTTTCCCTCACCGTATGCCTTGGTTTTGACAGCATCAATCACTGAATGAGGCATCGGCAAAATACGGACATGCTGGCGCGTGATGACTTCAAAGGTGACAAGGTCCATCACACTGTGCCCACCTTGGTGGTTGTCCATCAAGGGACGGAGATAAATGCAGTCCAATCTCCGGGGCTCCATGGAATTGAGCTTGTCGGGCTCGTTGGAAGCCAGACAGTAGCTCCCAAAGGTTTACTGAATATCTTTGTAGCTTGTGGTCCGACCCTCCAAGATCTGCCTGGGAGGATACACTTTGGAAATTCCATCAAGCGCGGGGAAAAGGTTGAGTTTGCAATTTACATCATAGACCAATTCCACAATCATCACCTTGGGCATCACCAGGAACGGTGTTGCATGCCAGGCTGAGCGGATGCGCTCCTTCAAGGTTCTGATGTTGCGCTTGGCAGGACCACTGTGGGTCTGAGCCGCTCCATGGTTGAGCTGGAGCTCCATTATGTCGTTCTTGACAGGGTCCATCAAACTCTTGAATTCCAGGTCACACTGGATCTCTTTGATTTTGAAATCATTGTTCCCATACCGGTCAAAGATCGTGTCAATGGCGGCATAGAAGGATTTGCCTTTCCTGTTGGTAAGGTAGGCAGATTCTCGGTGTCGGATTTGGAGGTCAGTAAATGCAAGGAAAGCAATTTCACAGACATAAAACACATCCATACATCCGGTCAGGAACCTGTGTGGTGCCACCAGCTCATCCGGAAAAGTATGAATACTGTCGGTCACTAGTGGTGGGCGTCTGCGTGTAGTAGAGCCCTTGGCTTTGCCCATGTCGCTGCCAAAAATTAATTCGGCACGATCAATGTCTTCCAACTTGACGGGACAGTCTCGAATTTGCCCAGTCCGGATCATGTTCCGGTAGCCTTCCAAAGGCGGACGCTGAAGGTTGTGGTACAAATTCCTGGCTAGGAATGCACCCTTGGCTTGCTTCTTGGTGAACCCTTCGAGGTTGCCCTCAACGGTTTGAACCAAATGTTGAAACTCTGGAGCAAACTTGTTCATCTGGGACATCCGATCGAGTAGCTCTGACTCAATCTCCACTCCGTACAGACCTTTGACGGTCCTGCCATACCTCGTATGGATTCCAGTAGAACGGTAGTGGTGAATGGCATCATCAACTCTCGAGTCTATGAGGACATAGGACCCATCTTGAGCCTTGGTACAGTCATCAACAACACGGGACAGGGAGTTGATGTTGGCGATACCTCCTGGATTGGCATAACTGACGCCAAATGGAGTATCACCTTCTTCGGAAAGTTTGGTGCTGCCAACCTTGGTTCCCATCTCGATGGGACGCTTGGAAGATCTTCGGTTGACAAGCATGTGCTCGTTCATGACTGTGCGGACAGAACTGCCGCTGTCAATGTACACAGTGTTGGGGCCATCAGGAGTGAGGCGCTTGACCGGCACTCCTGCAAGATTTGGCTCTGCCACTCCTGTGAGTTCGGCATCTGCCACTCCTGGAAACTCAAATGCAACCTGATGTTGCTGCTCTTGGAAGTCTTCTTGGTTTTCACGCTGTCGCCGGCTGGGTCCACGGTGCAAACAACGGAACTCATTCTCTGAATCCGAGTTGTAGTTGGAACAACAGCTCTGATCATCATCTTGCCCATTCTGAGGGATCACTCCTTCGAACGGATCTGTGTTGAAGGTAGTGTCAGGGAAGGCAGAACGACTCACAAGAATAATATGGGTGTCACTGTACCGCTGTAGGACGAGGTCAGACCCGATGCTTAGTACACCGTCTGGACCTCCCTCGTCAAGCTGATCGTGGATGTAGCCGGAGTGGTAGCTTTCTTCTGATGATGTGTCATTTCGCCTCCACTCTTCCGCATAAAGCGGGACTCCTCCAAGGAAATCAATGGCGAATGCCCCCCAGTCTACGGATTCTTCCGACTCACTGTCGGTTGTGGAGTCATCTCTGGCCATCAGTGGCGGGACTCCGTCAACTTGATGGTGTTGGAACTGGAACTGCACTGACCCTGGTGCGCTGGCCTGTGAGGCTTGGCTCGGCATGGGAAACTGTTGGAAGTTCGACTGGCTCGTAGGAGGTGGAGGGATTCCACTGAATCCACTCCAGGTCGAAGTGTCTCCGGCTGATGCTGGAGCTGGTGCCGTCACCACGGTGGTAGGCACTCCCTGGAGCAGTTGCATCTGATGTTGATGGTACTGCGGCATGAAGGATGTCTTCATGCCATTGAACTTGTTGATTGCCCACTCGGGCTTGGGAATCTTGGACTTGACCTTGCACTGTGGCAACTTGTGATCAGGACTGCCGCAACAGTAGGCTTTGCCTGGCTGTGACTGCTGATAGAAGACAGCAGCTGGTAGTCCCTCTTTCATCTTCTTGTGATCGAAAGGAGGTAGCTTGGGATTGGAGTAAGGTTTCCGTTCCGTGGCTTTCTTCTGATCCAACCATTCCTTGCTGGCCTTGAATCTGTCATTGGACAGTGCCTCTCGGAGATGATCCAGGGTAGCAGGGAACTGGATGGTGCCGTCCATGGCATAGGCTGCCTCAACGGTCTTCTGGTAGTCTCCGTATCTTCCTTCCATGAGTCCATGGTAGCCCACGGTTGCCTTCAACCTGGCTCGTTCCGTCAGCAGCACCTGGTCTTTGGCATCCTGCCCAGATGCGGCCGTGTAGTCGTCTGTGTTCATAGTTCTGATATCAATGAACGCCGTTCCCACTAGGTCATAGACTCGATCCACGACGTCGCTGTCGACCTTTCTCAAGTAGTAGTCAAGTCTGTCATGGTCACCTTGTTTCGGGAACAAACCACGTTGGATGGTCTTGATGAATTGTAGCAATGGGAACTCTTTGGTAGAGCCTTGCATCACTATCAGACGGATCCTCTTGAGCATCACAATGGGATCGAGCTTGACTGCGTCCTCATAGTCTCCTAGCCCTCTCAGCTTGGACTTCATGGATTCGGTACAAAAGGTCATCTGAATGGTAGTTGCACCAGTCTTGAGGATGTTCTCATAGTAACGAGTTGACTTGTCATAGATGGATGCTTCTGACTTGTACTCGCTGAGTTCCAAGGCATCGTACTCTAGGATTTTGGGATCCGCAGATGTTGGTTTAGCTGTTGGCTTGGTCGGCTTGGTTGGTGCCTGACTGTTCATGGTCTCAATAGCCAATGAAGCCAGTGGCACATCATTCCATTCAGGCTTGACCCTGAGGTTCTGGACAATGTGGGTCAGAGTCTCTTCAAAAGGATAGTACCTGTTGTCTGCCTGTCCATTGGGATGGAACAGGTGGCGCTTGGAACTCTTGTTGGGGTTCCTGTTGCCTCTGCCTTGATGGCTTCTTCCTGAGGAATTGAATCCCCTACCCTCCCTTGAAGGGTATCTTCCTCCACCGCACGACCACCTCTTCCTTGGAATCTCATGGTCTTGTTTGGTGTGGTAATGCACTCTTGTGCTTGCTTGTTCCTTGGAACTAGCTTGTGTTCTCGTGGAACTGTTGTGTGAATACTCCTGCAGGAAGGATCTCACGTTGAATAGCACTGCTGCGTGACTATTCAAAAAGCTTGCTTGTTGGCTGGATAGCCTTCTTTTGGTCACTCTTGGTGTACTGGCTGAATAGCCTCTGTCTGTGACAGCTCACGAAGTTCTGTGGAACTCGTGGTTTCTTCTTATTGTGTCCGTTGGATGGACCTTTTCGTGGCTCAGGGTAGTAGCGAACTCCTCTGTAGCTTTCGTATGGTGGTTCTGTCATTGCAGGACCTTGCACTGGTGTCAAATGAGTGCAATGAGTGAGTTACAGTGTCTGGAACAGCTCTCGTGAAGAGATTTGTTTCTCCGGGATACTTATGAGCTTCGTCGTGATTTGTGTTTCTCTTCACAGTAGCACTGTATCACTCGAATCAACCTATCTCACTCAATTCTTGGAGTTAGAAGCTTGCACTGATACTCAGAGATGCGGCTAGATGTCCTCTATGGATTGATGTATTGGACCTCTTGCTTGCAATGTCTGTGTCAGGATCTATCTTGATCCCCGTTCGTTGACTTCTGCTCGATGTGATGAGACGGATGAAAATCACGAAATCCCGCGCGATGATGTAATCGGTTTCAACTCGTTGAATAAGAGCCGGATTTCCTTGCTTCCAGCACGTAACCTGTTCAGTTCACCGTGCTTGATTCACTGGTACCCTTGGATGTCCGTAGTTCTGGCTGGAAACTGTTAGACGATCTTCCGTACCTGTGGTTGAAGAAGGGAATCAAATCTTCCCGCGCGCACCTCTGTCTTGTTAGAGGTGTTTCGATGCTCTTATAGTATAGCTAATAGAAGCCTGTTTCTCGCACCTCTTCTCTGTTGCAGGTGTTAACTCACTTGATGTCAATAGTAACTTGATGTCAACTTGGTATATCAATCTCAAGGTGTTGACTGTCGAACTCGAGATGAGACTTTTGCTTTTCAGTGTTGTTTGTCTAGCTAAAAGGCTAGCACTGCAGCTTATTGAGGGGTAATTTGGTTTTGGTTTAAGCTGAAAAGCAAAAGTGAGGATTTTCTGGTGGTGCATAGCAATTCTTGTGATTGAATTGGATATAAGGACCCCCGCAACACTTTAGACCTAAAACTCCCTCGGTTCCTTGCATCATGAATATGCATGCGAACCTGACTAGATTTAATACACGAGTCAATAATAATTTGAGGTATGGGGAATATATCCTCCAACAGGGGTAGTCCACATGGTTTTGACGCCCCCAAGATCCTTCATGCATAATTTCTTAGCATGAGTTTGAGCAATCAAAGTTCCGGATGCTCCTGTATCTAGTAAGCAGCGGAGTGTAATGGGTTTTAGTTTCCCTTTTTCTCGTCTGTTAAATCTAACATAGACGATCGGTTTGAGGTCTCTTGTCTTGCAACGTTTACGAGGTGGTTGGCCACGGACGAGGTTAACAATGCTAAATAGATTGTCCGAATCTAATTGAGCAGCTTCTAGGCAATCATCTAATTTGCCATAGACTTCATCAGTTGCAAACAAGTCTTGTTTACTATAGTTAGTGAGATATCTTCATCACTTAGGTATGAAAAATCGGAACATGGTTCCGTTGAATCATCATCCTGGCCTAATCCTCAGATGGAGATTTCTCCATCCAATTGATTGAAATCGAAGTCGGCAAGAGCCTTGTCGACTGCGGCCATTTTCTTATCCATCATGTTGAGGGACCCAACAGAGGAGTTGTCCTCATCATCGGAGCTATCCGACTTGCGCTTGGCGACATGGTTACATTCGCCTTTCTTCTTGCGATCGGCCTTAACGGCAGCGTTGGAAACTTTCTTCATAAGGACAGAAAGTTCCTTCTTGGTGTAAGACTTGGCATCGTCAGACTTACGTTTCCAAGTCTTGTTCTTGTTGTGCGCTGGCTTGCTATCAGAGCCGGACGAAGATTTGGTCTTGAGCTTCTTGAGAGTCATGCAGTCAGCGGTGTCGTGAGTGCTGGAGTCATGGTAGTCACACCACTTTCCTTTGTTCTTGGACGAGTTGTTGCGGCTAGACTTGTACTTCTTGCTACTCTTCTTAGAGTTGGTACTGGCCTTGGCAACCTCGGATCCTTTTTCGAAGTTTTCAGAGGATTCCATACGTTCACAGAACCCAATGAGAGCTCCGATCTCGGCAGTGAAGGGATCAAATAAGTCGTGTTCGTCCATCTTCTTCATCCAGGATCGGAGAATCCCATGACAGATAATATCAATGAATTCATCTTGGTTCACACCTTGGTTGGGTCCAAAAGGTGGTAGACGAGGAAGTTCATCGTTGTGCATCCGAGTGAGGTTGTTGACATAAGCGCGAGTGCCCATCTCGCTAGGCTTACGCATCTTACGGTGCATGAAGCGTTTCTGCTTTTCAAGAGCTTTGTAGGGACAGACAGCTTCAATGCAGGAATTGATTCCCACAGTGATGTCGTCGCTGTTTAGAGCAGGTTCTGCTGCTCCGTTCCATGCAGTCTGAACACGTGCCTGGAATGCAGGTTCGGTTTCTCCAGAAGTTACGTCGCGTGGAGGAATTGCATTGACTGCAACTTGGCGAAGGGTATTCCATCGCATGGTACGATGTCCTGCACAGCCAGCTTCGTAGGCGCTCTTGGCAGAGCTCGAAGTCATCTCCTTGAGGAGATTATGTTTGTCGTTGGCTCCAGCGATGTTGAGTCCAACGAAGACCTTCTCCATATGCACAGCTCACTTGATGGTTTGGCGTGGAGTCTCGGAGCCATTGATGACTTGGACCTTGAAGGTATACTTGGCACTATCAACATCTGTTGGAATAGTGCGCAGTTTGTAAGTGGTAGCGCAAGAATCATCGATCTCGGCTTCTTCGTCATTGTCAATGAGAGGAAGGATTGATTTGTCGCGCAACTTTTTCTCGAAGTTGTCGAACGCGTGTTTGGCAATCTTCATGGTGAAGAATAGATTGAAGGTAGCTGAAAGCTAATATGTTTGTTAACAAAATGCACTACGCTAAAAGCTAGTGTAAAGATCTTTCAAGTGTTTTGAGTTTGAGAGAATGAAAGTTATGAGAGAGATTAGAAAGCTATGAAAACTAATCGACAAGAGAGATCTTCGAGGCCATGGATACAGTTTACTCCCATGGGCACCCGGCAATCAGGTAGGAGTTGGAATAGCGTAGGTGTTTGTAGGCATCCTACGCAGACCACGGTGTAACTCGGAACACATGGAAACTCTAGCTCTAGTAATCTACTAGTAGCGTGGAAGTCGCATGGAGAATCTCCACGCTAGCTAAATATCTATCAGCGAGGCTGCGTTGATACCTAGTGTAACCTAGTATGACTAGGCGGTCATTGAGAACCCTGTCTCAAATGACTATTCATGAGAGACTCAGTCATGAGTCGAACTCAAACCCTATCTAGGATCGAGTCGCGAATAAGGCTAAGAGCCGTGTATTGCACTCGAATGGCCCTACAAGTATACATTTATCTACTGCTAATAGTGTAAGCAAGAGGGGCTATTTGCCCAGCGGGCAGCGACAAATCGGGCTGAAGCAGCTGAATCGATGATTTGTCGCTCATTCTGCAATGTTGCAGAAAGATAACAGGCCGTTCGCAAATTTGCCCTTGCTCATTTGCAACCTCTTGCTACTACTATTAGACGTACATCTTGTACTAGTAGTCTCATCGGTGGGCGCTGAATGGATTACAACACACCTTTAGCAGCAGCTGTTGTGTAGATTTTTTACGGGGATTGGTTGTTCATATTTCACTCGATCTCTCGTGATAAAAGAGTTGTGTACATAACAGCTTAGGGCTGGCTTAAAACTTCTGGTTTGAACTGACACCTGACACCTCCGCACCACCAATACACCATCCCGCGAAAAAGACTCAAAGCAATACAGACAACACATTCTCACTTTAAAGGTTTTTGCCAACACAGGACTTTTAAGCCATTCGGTATTTCATTTTCTACACTATAACATTATTGAATTCGGGTTTCTATTTTGATACGCACAATTAAACTTTAAAAGGAGACTCATAATTCTTTAAAGTGGATCCATACATTGTGCCTAACTGTAGCATACAGCACTCATACAGCAGCCAAGTACAGCCATACATCTATCCTCGCAGCCATTGCAATCCCTTCCTTCTGATAGAATTACCATGTCGTTACGCGAAGCTAGTATTTCATGTATGCCTGTCAAGATTTTGTAGTTTTGTTTTGCACATACTGGTAGCAACTTTAAAGGATGAGCAATGCTGTTTTGTATCTCAATTCTCTTAAGTGAGAGTGTGTTGCTGTAATCTTCGGCCACACCACCACCAACAACAACAAGTAGTGATACAGTGATACCAGTATCAACCAAAGCAACACTTGTTCGGAGCCCTCCATACCCTACTCTATCGATATCCAATGCCGAGCAAGTGGAATTTTGACTGTATGAGCTAAATACTTACAGCGGCTACCGTGCTCCTCTCTAGCTAGAGCAGCTACTACTAGTACTGGTACATGTAGTACTAATTCACCAGCTCCTCTTGTTCCAGCTAGCGGCTGCTTTGTGCGAGGCGATGGATTGACCATGATGATATGATGATGGCTTCCTCGGAGGCCCAAGCCAGCGTCCAGTTGGATCTGTGAACAACCTTCTCCTTTAGAATGGAATCCATGTCCACTTCTTCCTGCTGCTACAATTATCCTCGCTAATAACTGCTTCTTCAACAATGCTTCAACTGCTGCTACTTTTGGGGGTCGCAGAGCTGTTGGATTGCAAGACGACCATGACGGCAACACGACTAACTATCGACCATTGGCAGCTATGCACACCAACCAACGAACCAACAAGCTACCACCGGTGTTTACTGAAGACGTGGCAGGAAAGAGCCAAGATCACTGCCTTTCAGTTGCACAATCAATGAGATCTCACCTAGCTAGTGCTGTTGGATCTCCGGATTGCAAGGCGACCATGATGATACGACGGCAACATGCTCAACCAACTCCGGCGACAGGAGAAAGTACGTACTCATTTCAGCCACTGGCAGCAGAGATGAAGAACGTGGAGCGAACTGAAGGTGGTCATGAGGAGAACAGTGTGGATACAGTAATATCAAGGCTTTCGAACAACATCCAACGACTCCTTTCGTTCTAAAGGAAACTACTACCGGTAGGTGCCCATGGCAAAACGAACAGCAACAAGTCTCCGGCGACACGAAACCATTTTCAGCCAATTTTTGTTGCTATTTCAGAGCTATCGCTTCGGTCACACCTCTTTTTCGATCTCTGGGTGGTGACGATCACCTCTACTCTATTATTATAACAACAACATGTATGTGTCTATCCTCTTGTCGTGGAGTTGGAAATGAAGTGGTGCGGCAGCGAGCTTTTTGTGGGGAGGGAAGCTGTCTTTTTCAAGCCAGCAGAAATTTGCGATGATTGAATCGAATCATTCGATTAGAATTATTCGATTCAATCTTTCGATTTGATTCCGTACTAGTAGTGCAATGTAGGTACTGTACCGTAGTAAGCCCTGCGTGTACAGTCGTACCATACCGGTATGAATGTTGGTCGATTCAATCACGCCCGATATTTCAACCCTGCGTGCGCTACGTGTTTGTACGTAGCAAGGCGTGGAAACGTATGCCAGTACCACCAGGTAGAATAGAAAATGCTTGGGGAGTATTTGGGTCATCGCTCCCTCTAAATCACACAGAAGTTTCCATCCACCATGAAGCCAAGAAGGATTGGTCACGGCGTCACAGCAAGCAACAGAATAAGAATGGTGCGGTGCATTTCATATCATCCATTCCCCCCCATATTCCCCTCGAACCGCATAGTAAGCTCTTTCATATTTTGATAATTGAAACATCGACGTTAGGCAGCATGGAAGGAAGAGAACAAAATTCGAAGCAAGTGAGAGTTGATGGTGGCGATGGAAACGATAGTGCCAACTCCAGGCAACGAGAGGAACTTGATGGAAACACGAGAGCCGAACTGGAAGCTGGACAGAATCGCGGCGACAAGATGAAAACCAACAGCAGAGACAAGAAGATGCCAGCCGCCACGCGGATCAATGGATTGAACACGCAGCAACAGCAGGCCACCAGTGAAACGCTAGAAACCGTGAGAATCGTCGCCGAGCAAGCCGGTTTGGCCGAGGCAGAACAGTCAGAACGAGACAACTTTGAGCAAAAACATGGAAACCACGACGAGCTCATTCGGATGGCAATTGACATTAATGAGGTTGCCAAAATGGAAAACTGCGCCAAGGTGGCAAGAAATCCAATATATGCGCCGACCTCAAGCGAAGTAACAGACTCATCAACCCAGGCCTCACTCATTCAAATGGCGATTGACATTAACGAAGCTGCCGCAACAGAAAAATTTGCCGCAAAGGTGGCAAGAAATCCTAGACCTGCGTCGCCCCCTCGTGCATTGGAATTCTTTCGAGATGGAAACAAACGAGACACAGCAGCACAGACCTTGCGAAACACAGCAACACAGATGCCGAGTAGTCAAAGAGAACCAGACACCACAGTAGCAAACCCACCCTCTCAGCAGAGACAACAACAGCAACAGCCAACCAGACCAGGAGCCTATGGGGGTGCTCCGGGGGAAGCACTGCAACGAGCTACTACGCTTCGTTTCTCTCTTGTGGGGAACTACGGGGAGCCACTCACGAATATGACGGATCCAAGCACCGATTCATTCACAGCACAAAGTCACAACAACAACAACAATTCCAACTACAATGTTACTACTAGTACTACAATCAGCGGTCGGCACCTGGCAGTTGCCAGTCTTGTTCTTGATGATCCCAGTGGAGACCTAATCAGGCCCAACGCCAATCCGGTGGATACTGCCAGGGTTCAGGAAAGACAACGAAACAAGAAACGACAGAAAAAAATATTCATTGTGTTTCTGATCACGGCAATTAGCGTTGCTGCCATTATTGTTGGTACGGTGATTGGGACGCGGAACCGACAAAAGGAAACAGTCGCCGCCCCAGTCCCAACAACATCGGCACCAACCCCTGCTGATAATTCTGTTTGGACCTGGGACTTGCCTTTTCCAATCTCCAACACCACTCTGCATGTGTTGATGCGGGACCCCTTTGGCAATGAGACGGCAGTATCAAAAGCATACCTATGGGTTCTCGAAGATCCATACCGACAAACCTATTCGGAGGAAAGACTTCTGCAGCGATTTGTCATGGCAGTATTCTACTTTTCCACAATGGGCGAAGAATGGATACATCAGGGTGGAGGCACGGTTAACATTGCGGCAGAAGACAATGGGGATAGGCCGCCAGGTGGGAACAGCAATGGAGGTAGTCCCCAACGAGAGTACGGCACTGGTGGCAGGCCGCCAGGAGGAAACAGCACCCGTAGTAGGCTGCCAGGAGGGAACAGCAACAATGGTGGACAAGGTGGGGGCAGAATGTTACGCACACGGCAAATCATGCAGGACGTATTACCCAGAGTGCTTCAACAAGGTACATCAAGTCAACCTGGCATCACTTGGATAAACATTACGTCAGAGAGATGGCTGTCGTACAGCAATTCAAGCTCAGAGTGTGACTGGTTCTCAACGGCAACCATTAGAGGACATGAGGCTTGTGGAGGAAACAATATTTTGACGTTCCTTGGTGTCGTGCAAAACAAGCTTCAGGGTTCGCTGCCTGGGGAGCTGGGGTTGCTAACATCCTTAGAAGTTCTTGACATATCTCGAAACTCCATTGGTGGCAAAATCCCAACAGAGATCTTTGCCCTGCCAAATCTTCGGGTGTTCTCATTGTTCCGAAATCAAGTGAGTGCCAGCATGTTCATGTTCATCTCTTCCACCTACAATTTGATACTCACACTTTCTCTGCAATAAATAGTTACAAGGAACAGTTCCATCTGAAATTGGTGTCCTCTCAAACTCACTAGAAGATCTTTCACTAATTGAGACTGAACTTACAGGTCTGTTGTGTACCATTTGTGGCTCCAGCGATGGATACAACTGGAATTTCTCACTTTTTTGTTTGTTTGCGTATTCAGGGTCGGTACCCCAAGAACTCTTCATGTTATCCAACCTGAGAAAGCTTCGACTTAGTACCACTCGTCTTATGGGATCACTTCCCAGTGATATTGGCTTTCGCTTGCCACGGCTAAATCAACTAGACTTGACCAGAAGTCCATTTGGTGGAACCTTACCGCCTTCAATTGGCCTCTTGACTGCAATGACGCAACTTGGGTTCCATAACACTGAACTCTCTGGTAGCCTTCCCACAGAGCTTGGTGGGTGTGCAAGCCTGGAACGTTTGCTTGGACAGGAAAGTAATCTTTCTGGTGCTTTGCCTTCAGAGTTGGGGGTGCTAACTGGCCTACAGGTATGCTCCTATGAGGATCCATTCGTGCTTGCATAAGACTCTTGAATCTCAACAGCTTGTTGCCTCTTGGATCTGCTCTTTTAGACAATCAATGTGCAAGGAAACCCAGGATTGATTGGGACTATCCCCATTGAGTTTATATCATTGAACAGGACACTTTTTTCTTTTAGAATCGGTGGTAAGAAGCAACCTATGTGGTCATGTTCAGCAGTCTGCTGCCTTTTGACCGTCACATGCTCATCCCTCTATGTTTCTAGGAACCTCCATTACTGGAACTATTCCACAGGATATGTGTGGGATCAATCATCTTAGCTTTGATTGCTCTGAGTCCCTGTGTGGCTGTGATTGCGCTTGCCCAGAGGCTTAGAATTACCAGTACAAATAAAGATTAAGGCAGTTAGATCTATGTAGACAGTCCATCTGATCCCGTGCAAGGATGGAAGCTTTGATCCCAAGTGTCGTGCTCTCGTCAGCATCAATCAAATCATTCGGTAGACCAACCTCTCCGTCTGCACCCCCGTCAAGTCCTTGATTGCAGCAGCGTGACAGCGAAGAAGGTACCAGTACAGTAGCGACTCCAGTCGTGGATACTGGAAGTGGTTTGGGACGATCATTCGTTGAAGCCTGACGGTTGATTGCGAAAATTCCAACAATTTCCTCGTTGTTGTTCTTGTTTCCTCCCTGTCTTTCTTTTTTCTTTCCTTCTCCAGGAAGCATCGAGCGGCGCTGGCTGCTGTCTCTGTTTGTCTTGTCACTGTTCTTGAAGAATCTTGGGATTGACCATGTCGAAAGGTAGCATCACTTGGTTGACTGAACCGGCCTCAGTGTCGTCCGTCAATGGGACTCTCCACACGTCAATTTACCTTCGAACTGCAACACATTCGATCGCAGGAGCAAACTTCACGACACGAGCCTTGAATGGAACCATTCCAGGACCTACTCTGCGACTGCATCCCGGGGACACTCTCATCATCGACTTCTACAATGCATTGCAACCCGGAACTGATTCAGAATACCGACACAATGAATACTCCGCCCCGGATGAGAGCAATCTGCATTTTCACGGTCTGCATGTATCGGGGGAACTACCGTCGGACGACGTAACCATGTCCGTGGCACCGGGGCAGCGCTATCGATACATTACAAAACTTCCTAAAGACCACATGCCTGGTATTCACTTCCTACACCCTCAGTAAGGCTGGATGCTCGTGGAAATGCATCGCATTTCGTAGTTTCTCCTCGTCAAACCTAACTTTCTTTTGCCTATTGTGCGATGAATTCGACTCGACTCCTTCAGTCGACATGGCTCGACGTCGTTACAGGTGGGTGGTGGTGCTGCAGGAGCCATTATCGTCGAGGACACTGCTGGCATCAAGAACCTGCTACCAGATCCCATTTCATCAGCCAGAGAGTTTGTTCTCGTCGTTCAAGAAATGAACTTTAAAGAACTTGACAAAATCAGTAGAAAGGCAGGAGACATCACGGTATCGCTTGTCAAGCCAGAGATCATCGACATGAGTAGCATCAACTTTGACAGGAAATTCTACCTAACAAATGGACAGGTGGAGCCTTCTTTGCTGGTGCAACCAAATGAATGGGTGCGGCTTCGCATTATTCATGCTGGCTGGTTGGAGGGGGATCTCAAGCTGCAAATCCCGGGTTGTGAAATGCTGCTGATTGCCAAAGATGGTGTCTATCTCCCTCGATTGCCAAGAAAGATAAAGCAAGCAGAACTCGTAAACGCAGGACGTGCTGATATCATGGTGCGATGCCCCTTTGACAAAGGTGTAAATTCATACTCACTAGCAAGCAACAACCAGCGATGCTTTCTCAGCAAAAACAGACGGCTATCCATCTTGAACCTTGTCCAGCACAGGGATAACATCACAGATTCGGCGGTGGTTCCTCCTCGACCCGAAGTCCGTAGAAAACCAAAGAGGCAAAAACAAAAAGCACCTGAAAATGAGTCGCAAGAAAACGATTCCAACATGTTGGACGATTTGTCGATGGATTCACTTGTGTCTGGATCCGTCTCAATGCAGTTTCCCGAATACCTTCAAGATCTTCGTTCTGCATTGGTAACGCCAGGGTGTTCCTGTACAACGAGAATCCGCATGCTCCGCTACCCCAGAAAGGAGGGTGAATACTTCCATGAAACTGTGCAAGGAGCCGTCGTGGAGAGGCACATTCAGACGGGTATTCATCCTTTTCACCAGCATGTCCATCCATTCCAGCTGATCGACGGTGTTTCGTCAAAGAAAGACTCTGCGGAATACTACAAAGTAGGCGACTGGCATGATACTATTTCCGGGAAGGTCACAGTTCGCTTCAGGCCAACGGTTTTCACGGGGAAAATGATGGTGCATTGTCACATCCTTGTTCACGAAGATACCGGGATGATGGGAGTTGAATACATTCACAATGCAACGGATGCAGCAACATGCAAGTGTAACGAATTCTTCCCCAAGTTCAATGCCGCTGCACTTGGAGTGGTTGCGCTGCCCGCAATCTTGTGGCTGCAATGGCGGAGAAAGGCTAGGTCCAGATGGATGAGTTGTACGACGCGAGAAAGGCGGGAACCGGTTGCGATAGAGTTTGCATTGAACTGAGCAAGACACTGACCACAAATCAGTGCACACAGCAGCGTGGGAAAGACAATTTTTCGAGCGCTTCGTGCTTTCCCAGCGCGATTGATTGGGGCATGACCACTAGGGGTCCCCTGGGTTTTCAGTATGACCACGCTTTGAGATTTGAAGCACTCTGGTGCAACAATCTGCTTGTTATGGGATCTGGTGTCAGCGTTTCTTTGAGATTTGAAGCACTCTGTTGCAACAATCTGCTTGTTAGGGGATCTGGTGTCGTCGTCCCTTTGTGGCTTTGACTCGACTCGTCACTCGAAAGAAGCACAAGAAGCCTGAGCATTATCTAAGCCGAGACTCCAACTTCCTCCTCCAGATAAGCAGGCCCCACTGGAATCAGGCATTCTCGTCCCATGTCAACCTGACAGGTGAGGATGATGTTGCATTGAGTGTCCAGGACGAATTCTTCGGCAGCGTCCAACGATCAGAGTGGTTTTGAGAAAAAGAAGACTAAACTCATGCTAACGCGGCATCAAGGTCAAAATGCTTTTAGACTAGCTAGAAGAAAAGTGGGAGGTACTGCAACATGTGCCCTATCTGAATGTCTGCTTTCTGCCTACAGCGTGTCCTAGTGATCGTCTTGGGCCCGTCATCCAAGTCGTCATGGCATCTTCATCGCCTGTCTGAACCTTCACCACCCGCACTTCAGCTGACTGGTTGATTCCTTGGCGAATTTTGCTACATCGTTACAATTCTACAACGTCAAACCTCCATTTCAAGGATACACCATTATTCGTCTCCAACGTGCTTGTTTCGTAGTTTTGTGTATGAAACCAAAGTGTCGACGGCAGAGTCCAACCATAGTCAGTTGCAGAGTCCACGTTGGCGACTGCACGTATGCTCAGTCGGAGTTCCATGTCGCCATTAAGGAGAGAATGGCCAAAACAACCAGCTTGCGGGTTACACCAATTGTCAAAGTCTCCCAAGGGGTACCAAGCTCCTCGAGCCATCTCTTGATATCCAAAGCCGGTCCATGGGTAGTAGATCAGACCTCTCCACCTGATTTCGGGCCTTACATGCTCGACTCCATACGAATGCACACTATCCGAAAGGAACACATGCACATTTCTCAAAGTCATGTGACTCGACGCATAAAGGGGCTCTGGTGCCGGCACAGGTGCTGAAGTCGTTGCAAAGAGAGGACGTGGTGCTGGCCAAGGTGTTGACCACCAAACTCCAGGAGACAATGGTATTGGTTGTGGTGTGACAGGGAGCGAAACCGCTGGAACCAGCGTAGTGGGAACAGGCGATGGAGCGTTAGTGGCCGGCGCCAACGTCGTTGGTTGAGGCGTTCTTGGAGCATCAGATGGTTGAGGAGTTCTTGGAACATCAGTCGGTTGTGGAGTTCTTGGGGCATTAGTCGGTTGCGGAGTTCTTGGGGCGTCAGTTGGTACTGGGGAGGGGTCCGCTATAGGTGTTTGTGCCGCGTTGAGTTCTTGTGTCTGGCTTTGTGATGGAAGAGTAGGGTTACTGGTAATAAAACTTGCAGAGAGCGACGTAGGATTGGGGCTGGACAGAGCAGATGGTGTAGGCGCTATCACCAAAGTCTTGTTACTTGCCCCGGTTGCATCCGTTTGGTCAGTTATGTTGTTGGATGCATTTGTTGAGTTTTGAGAGTCCAGCACTGTTGGTTCCAGCGTACTATCTTGGCTTGGACCCGCTGCTAGCGTCAGACCTGGAGTCTGTTTCCCTCCGTCA
Source organism: Seminavis robusta (assembly GCA_903772945.1). Taxonomy (NCBI): domain Eukaryota; phylum Bacillariophyta; class Bacillariophyceae; order Naviculales; family Naviculaceae; genus Seminavis; species Seminavis robusta. The sequence goes on along the minus strand of CAICTM010000376.1, from coordinate 54,999 downwards.
GGCCCAGGTGTGGGACCTGGAGTTAGCCTCTGCATCGTTAGCTGTTCCATGTCATTGGTTGCTGATGCTGCAACAGGGTCGTCTTTGGGTGCCAGCCCCAAAGCCTGTCGGACTTCATCGTAACCAACTACAGCAACGACAATGATAGCAATGATCAACAACAGGAAAATCAAGCAGATACACAAGAGACAGAAGGGTGGATTCCCACTTTTCTTCTTTTTCTTCTTGGGACGGTTGCCCTTGGCCACTCCAAACTCGATGGAATCACTGGCTGGTTCATTCTTCGATACGAATGGTTCATCCTCAAAAGTCTCTTCGTTCTCGTCCTCCTCTTCTTTTTTCTCGTCCTCCTCATCTCCGTCCCGATTGTAATAACTGTTCCAAACATAGTGATAGTAGTCATCACCACCGGTATTCTGCTCCAAATCTCTTGGTGGCAGTTGTCGTTGTTGTCGTTGTAGTTGTGGACTTTCGAGTTGCGGAGGATCCGGCTGTTGTTGCTGTGGGCTGGCTGGTATTGTACCGGTAGCACAAAATTGTGATGCGTCATTTAAACCCAAACTTAGCGAGCTCAAGCTGGGTGCTATGGAGGGTGGACAGTCACGGTAGGATCCTTCCACGCATTCCACCTTGTCTGGCTTGTGGTTGAGCACGACGTATGGATACTTCTTGACGCTTTCTTCGTATCCAAGCACTGATCCCACCGAGGGCATGCAAGAGCTCCTCCTGGACAGACTGGAAGTATCGGGGATACACGAAGAAGAATTCTTTCGTCTTGGGGTCGAAGCGGAGGCTGGTGGATCGATGGGTAGTTTGAAGCTTGGGGGTGAAGCGGGATGAAACTGTGGATATTGACTCAGCGTTGATGTCTGCTGACTATTAGACGTTTGAGTTTGAGACTTTGGAAATGTAGAAGGGGATATGTAGGAGGATGAACGATAGGGTGGTTCCGCTTTGTGCTGGCTGTTCGGGCTGTACTGAAAGTCCTGTGGTAAACCTAAAGTTCCACTTCCTCCCCATCTCTCGTCTCCAGCCTTGTCTTGGAAAGATCGGGCAAGCCTCTCTTTCCGCTTCCGACGGAAGTCATATTCGCCAGAGACTGAACCCGTCTTGCTCATTGTCACACCTCTTGTGTCGCTGTATGCACTGGACCCTGGTGAAGGATCAGAGGGGCCCTCTGCCTTCATACCGGTGCCTTTCCTGAAGGGCGGGCACGCCGTTTTTGGGGTTTCATTCGTGGATACAAAAATTTCGCCGCCAAAGGTGGCCACTTTACAAGATTGGTTGGTGGCCGGATCAAGGCCAAGGGAGAATGGAAAAGTTGGTGCCCATCCTCATCTTAGCTCTCTCTAACCCATAGTAGTCTAACTTTCCCCGTCAACCCACTCCAAAAAAAAAAGTTGGTGCTGGGAAGCTCCCACCAGCTTTAGTCCGTGGCCAGTCCAAGCAATACGCCAAAAAGAAGCTTAGAGTACTGGCTATTGCTATCTGTATACGAAAGCTGTCAGAGAGCCAAGCACACCGGTATGGTACCGGTACACGAAAATGGCTACCCTTGGGATGCCAAAACATGCTGAGAAGCTGCTCGATATGGCATCTGAAAATTCTGCACCACTGCAGACATATGAAGTGACTGCCAGAAAAGGACGTTTGAAGCTTCTGAAGTATGCCCAGCCATGATATGGCTTTCCTTGGAACTTGGAATGGACCAACATGCAAAGGACCTGCTGAAAATGGACATTTGGAAATTCTGAAGTATGCCAATGAAATGGCTGTCCATGGGTTAGAGCAACAACCTGGGCAGCTGCTAACGGGGGGCGAAGGTAAACCTTCACGCATGCCCATGAAAGAAAGCAAGTGAAATGACATGCTATATTGCTGCCGAATGTGGACGTCTCGAGGTGTCAAAATAGCCATGGTATGGAGACACAAGTTGGTTGGGAATGCCAAACTTGGGCTGCCGCCTTTAGCAGCGTCCTCTGCTGCAAGCAGGCGAGGAAAGGTCAAGACTAATACTATCGGTGTAGCGAGCCACTGGGCTGGGGGCGAGAATAGTTACTAGATGCTACCTACGAAGCAAGCAATTGTTGTTTGGCATCCTTGACTTTCTCCTGGATCATGTCAAAGAACGGATGGTTTGCATCTAGAATGGACAAGGCTTTGTGCCATTCGACTATTGCACCCTCCAAGTCATCAACCTCCTTCAGTTCGTTGCCAATGCGGTTTAAAAGCGTACCGTTGTCCGGGTGCTCCTTTCCGACGGCTACCTCGCGGATGGCTAGTGATTTGCGGTATTCCTGCAAGGCCAAGTCGTGCTGGCCTTGGGCAGAATAGATCAAGCCAATCTTAGTGTACGTTGATGCAGTGGTAATATGCTCCTTCCCCAGGAAGGGCTCTTGTATTGCCAGAGACTTTTGGTAGTGATTGAGAGCACCATCATAGTCTTTCATGTCATGTAGAACTTCCCCAATTCTTCCGTAGCAGTCCGCAATCATGGGGTGCTCTTCCCCCAATATAGTTTGAAGAATTTCGAGCGACGTTTCGTGTTCTCTTGCCGCCCCTTGGAGGTCTCCCTTGGCGTAGAGAACCGACCCCACCGTACCATACGTTCGCCCTGTTTCAACACTGTCAAATCCCAAGGCGGATTGGTAAATGGACAAGGCCTTCTGATATTCTGCCAATGCCTCGTCATAGTCAAATTCCTCCAAGTACACAGATCCGATTTTGCAGTAGCATTCTGCCAAGAAGCAGTGATTTGCTCCAAAGGCCGCCTCTCGTATTTGCAGAGCTCTCTGGAAATGAGACAGCGCGTCATCATGGTGGCCCTTGTCGAGTAGTACAGTCCCAATGGACAGGTAGGAAGTGGCAGTGTCGTTGTGCTGACCCCCCAAGACAGTTTCTCTTATCTCAAGAGATTTCTCAAGCTCGTCCAAAGCATCGTCAAAGAGACCCTTGGCATACAAAGTTTGGCCAATGTTGAAGTAGGTTGTCGCAATCTCAATTCCGTCCGATGGTCCCTGGAGATCGAGGGCGTTTTGGAACTCCGATAGGGCTGATGTATAGTCTGCCTTTTCATGGAATGCCAGGCCTAGGCAGTTGTGCGATTCTGCCCGAAGCATGTAGTCGTGATTGTCGTCAAGATCCTGTAGAATCGCAAGGCTTCGTTGCGCCATTGCCACGGCTGCATCAAGTTCTCCGTTCTTTCCAAATATTTCGGAAACTTTGTTGAACAATTGGACAATATCGACTCGGTTGCTACATTCTTGGAGCAATCGTTCCTTTTCGGTAACAATCTCGTCAATTGTCCGCCTGATCCAATTCCGAAGGCGATCATTGACAGCTTGGTTGAGGACTGCATTGCCAGTATACCTCCGCACAACGCTGAGTATGGTAATTCGATCCGAGGAGACAGTTGCTTTTGCGTTTTGGATACGTGCCTTACTGAGCACGTTATAAAATCCCTCCACACCCTTGCCTTCCTGCCCAAGGAGGTCTTCTTCGAGAACTTGTTTCTGGCTGGGAGGCATGACAATGGTGACCTCGCAGTTCATGTAGTGGGCATAGAAGAACTCAAACACACACCAGATGCGTTGTAGAAACAAAGGATCATTCCATGGCGACATCATGGCAAGCAAATGTCCAATGGATTCCACCTGAATTCCAAATTCTGCAAAGAAATCAATTCTGCCTGATCCCCCCAACACTCTGGCTCCAGACCGATCTTCCTTTTTCTGCAGAACTACGCGATGTTGATTCACACAAAGACAGCACATCCAGACATAGGCTCTCCTTGGGTCTTTCCCGGTGGAAGTACAGTAGTGTACTAGCGTATCCACAATGTCGCCAATGCTGTAAGACCAGGCATAACTCAGCATATGTGTAGCCTCCCCTACATGATCCTCTCCCTCTAGACAATCCACATAGGCAGCTCCTTTTTGTCCATCGACGGGGCAAACCACATCCAGTCCTCGTTGTCGTATCAAACCAGGAGGACCCTGCAGATTCTCAATCTCGTAGATGGTAGATGTATGGCTCAGCCCAGGCGTCGAGATAACCTGATCCAGAAACTCGGTGGCAATATGATGGACACTGGCTGCCCGCCTCTTCTGATAATTGTTGCCGTCACTACTACAACCGGTAGCACTGCTGGCTGCCGTCGTCACAGTTGCATCGTCACTGATGAGATCAGGACTTGACAGAGAGGAGGCCATGGGTTCAGTGACCAGTGACAATAGACTAGGAGGTCGGTCAGGGAGCTGTTGCAACGGGAAGTTGCTACGTTACTACGCTACCAGCGCCAAAACAGGTAAAGTAAAATAAGACAGGTAAAGTTGTGTAGAAAATGTACTGAGCCTACTCAAAAGTCGAGGACAGACGTTGGGATTGGATTTGACATCTGAATCACGATCTTTTAAGCACGACTCAGAGCTCACATTTTCAGACCAAGAGTTAAGAGATTCAATAAAAGAATTAAAGTTTTCACTCTTTGCAACAGGTAAAGTTGACCTGTTTTGGCGCTGGTAGTACGGTATGGGTTAGAGGGGACAACGCGACTGTGGTGGGGGGTTGCTACCGGTAGCTACTATAGCTAGTAGGTTGCCCGGGGGGGGAAATGAAGCGAAGACTTCGAGTGATGCGTCAAATCGATTCGATTCATCATCGATTCATTCATGGAAAAAATGAAGCGAAGACTTCGAGTGATGCGTCAAATCGATTCGATTCATCAATCGATTCATTCAATCGAATCAATCTTCCATCGATGAAGCTTCGAAATGATAAGGTGTGGCCAAGACCTCGTTGGCCACAAGAAGAAAAAAGAAGAAGGAGGGGGGGCCAGACGGTACCAGTGACGATGCATGTCTGTGTTGAGCAGCAACACGCCTGGGGAACCCCCCGTCCGAGTTTCCACGCCCCGCAGCGTGGAAACTTGAACCCTGATGGTTCTCGCAACTATGACCCTAATCATGGTTGCCGAGAGGACCATCTCACAATTTGCAAAATTAATTCCCCGCTCCTCACCTACAACTCAAGTAACATCTCTACATCTCCAGGTCATCCCTGGTTCCGAAATGTGTACCCCACATGATGATGCACGCATCAGCTCCTCAATGCCTCCGAACAAGATTACCCTTAAGGCAACGACGCCCGTCCAAGACCACTTTGGCAAGATCGACAGCGGCAACCATGAATCACTAAAGCCAGCGACCTAGCCAAGACAGCCATTGAACTGCGATCGCAAGAAGGTTGTCTTCTCTCAGCTCACAATTCTTCATTCAGCCGACGCTGAAGGCAAAACCAAGATTAGATTAATCTCTTGCGCCGGCATCAGGTTTCGTATCTTTTCGACCCTCACCATGGCCAGCTCTAATTTCTCGGATCTCGGATCTCGTCTCTCGTGAGCGGCATGGGAAGTACATGCTCCTAACTACACTGATATCCTCACTTCTGTGGCTGGCGCCTCGAATGCGAATCGTGATGCTGCCTCTCGCGCTATGAGCCAATTTTGCCTTCGTTCACCTGTCACCTTTGGCTTCGTCTCCAGAATGACGAAACGATATCTACATTGGACATTCTCTACGCTTACCCCGTGAATCCTAGCCAGGTCTCTCCTTACGACAATCTCTACGCTATTGTGGTGGGGAACGACCTTCGAAGCGCTATCACGGTAGTCCTTCCTATGTCAGCGTTCGAGCGCACGGCTGACGTAACCTGCCACAACATGACTGTTATTGACGGAGGAACGATGTTACCGCCGTGCCGGCTCCTGTGCTACACAGTGGCCCCCACGGCGGCGGTGTCGCGGACACTGATGTCTTCCGAGTCCGTCGTGTGATGCCTCTTCCGTCCTATCTCTCTGAAGCCGTCTTGTGGCCCGTCCCGAAGGACAGTACAGTCTTCCCCAGTTCCGTGCGGAAGTCCTTACCCCTGAGATGACTCACGCGGATCCTGCACGACAGGCTGCCATGCCCCTTTGGTCCAATGGTTCCGCGCCTGTTGCACGTTGGTCGCGGGGGGTCACACTCCACTAGTAATGCTGCTGCTACGTGGCCGCGCCCATCACGCAAACGCGCTCCAACGAGCACAACCGGTACTCCCCCTACTGGCGGCGCTTGGCGCGGTAGGTCCGGGCCTGACCAAGGCAGCAACCTCAAGCGGGAATCACGAACTACGTGATACGCTGGAAGCACCGTCGAACAACAACCCAGTATGACCTGAGAAGAGCAACAAAACCTTCAGGATAAATTCGGGTCGCACTTGCCACTCGTGTCCACAACCTCTGCAACTTTGCCGATGACGCAAACCCCCGTCATTCACCGTCTCTCGCGAAGTCCCAAAGGGAATGAACACGGAATTTGCAAGCCCAACTAGACGAACGCACTCAGGCTTCGGCACTACCCATCAACCTCGCGAACAAACCCTTGGTCACTGGACACATTCTGGTTCGTGTCTTCCGCAAGTACTTGTGAACGGTCAAGGGACAACCTTGGGCGAGGGCCTCTCCCCCTTCTCGGTGTATGCCAAGGCCATTCGGAAGCAAAGGCGGTCCAGGACTTGGCTGCTCAAGCGGAGTACGTTGAGAAGGGAGCCTCGGTCACCTTGGAAGATACCATTGCCATCACTTCCACCGATGTCAAGTTTCCCACCGATGGTCGCATTGCGGAGGAAAAGCTCTATGGTTTCTCATCATTGATAGACGTCTTCCATGGAGGAAACCATCCCGTCTCAGCTCGGTGCGTGATGTGGCCTCTCGCTGGGATCCTACTCCACACCATCCATGGCCTGCATGCTGACAACCGGTGTGGCGGTGGACTTGTGGGTCGCATCCTTTTTGAGATCCAACAAGATTACTTCCTGTGGGTCAATGAGGCTATCCTAAACCCGGCGCTGCTGCCCCCAATTTGGTCGCTGACTAGACTCGTTCAGTCCTCCCGTGCCTCGTCCTCGCTGAGCTCCCTGCGCACTGGTACTCTTCTTCAAGCCCGCTCCCGAGCGCCAGCAAGAAGCCTGCCGGAACGAACCAACAGCGAGCGGGAGCACCCCAGTCACCAACGTCCAGGCGATGAGGACCTCTTGAAGCGTTTCGGACTCGGATTCCGCTCCATCACGGAAATGACCAAGGACCATCAGTACACCATTCCCCAAGACGGTGGTACAGGACGTTATATGGCCTGGCCACAAGGGCAGTTGCTACTCCCGGATCAAGCGCATGCCACCCACAACGCTCTCTCGCGGCTACGGTGCAGAAGCTCCACACTTCTCCTCCACGGACTGTGGAGTTGCTGACCGGTGTCGCCTGACTCGCTTGCGGCTTACGTGCTCCATCGCCTCCAGGTTCGAGTCTCCGCCTTCTGCATCGCTGCTGTCTCCCTGTGAAACCTCCAAGGACTAACAGGAGCACTCCTGCTCGCAAACCTTCACAAAACTTTCTACCCTTCAATTCACACCGCTCTCACATGCAGCCTCGCTGTTAATGTCTCCATCATCAAAGCGGTCGGCTGGCTACTGCCCGGATCACCTAGGAAACGCCGACCGCCTCCATCCTCTACATCAAACATCACTAAAACTACTAGCCCGCCGTTGATACCAGATCAATCCGAAATGACAGACTAGGTACGTTAGTCAAAACCTTTGCTCAGCCTATCGAAGGCAGAGACGTGGGAAGTCCTTTGTCACCGACTTCAGAGGGCGCTCTTACCTTGCTCCGAACCTGGAGATTTCGACATCCTGCCACCCCTCTCTGCCACTGGAGAGACATGGGGTCCCGTACAAAAGAATCACTCCCTGGACCGGAACAGAAGGAGGAATGTCCGCCGGGCTGCCAAATCTGCTACCGAGCATGACTTCCTCCGTGAGAATTTTCCGAGTTCAGAGAACAAGTTCTGGTGTCCATACTCGCAATCCTCTCGTGTGTACAACGAACATCACACTACCCACTGTATGCCCTCCGTCGAACCTCGCACCTACAGCATCAATGGAAGCCCTGCCGCGCATCGAACTGTCGTCACCAAACCCAAGTTTGGACCGTCCGCCTCAGCAGACAGCACAAGAGGCTACAGCTCCTACAACACAGCCATAGTTCCACACCACTCACACTGACCTCCGACACTTCGCACTGAGTGAATGGCCTCGAATCATACCCCAAACCCCAATCCTACTCTCTCCCACATCATACACTAATCTCACCGTACATGTCCAACCCCCCCACCACCTCCTCTGGAGAGCGCTCATGTCGTGACCATGGATGGGTCGACGCCGCCACTTTCAGTGTCATGTCGGAGACTACCTGGACGAGCAAATGAACGCTTCCTGAAGTCCCCCAGAGCCTGTCCTCCACACAGGCTTGAGCATCAGCCGAGGAATGGATGACCTGGACCCGTCCACCACTCCAAGCCCGAGAAAAGGAGGACCTTGCGGACGCAGGAACTCCTGGATAGCCACCTCCCCCTTGAAGGCCGAGCCGGCACTTGCGGACCCTCGAACAGACTCTGCTCCAGCCCATCGGGCGGAATGAGTGTTCGTGACGATTCATCCAACTAGCCAGGGAGAAAGACCGTATGAAAGCGCTAGCAGGCACTTGCTCCATGCCATCGACGAGATCCTCGCACGCCCAAACCTCAGCGAGAAACACCGCAATGAGGCAGTCTCGCTCAAGAAACTCCTGCAAGGTGATGGAAGCTGGGCGACTCGAAAGCTCATCCTGGGATGGATCATTGACACCCTGCGACAGACTCTGGAACTCCTCCCCACCGGAAGCAAGCGCTCACTGACATCTTCAAGGAACTAGCCGGTGTCGCAGGGTCAGCCACAAGCGTTGGATGCAAATCCTCGGCAAGCTGCGCTTCGTCTCTGTTGCCATCCGGGTTCCGCTGGACTCTTCAGCCCTCCAGCTCGCCCTCACGAAGTCCAAAGGAGGAAGAATCCGGATCAACACCGCATTGAGGATCCCACATCGATGCCTTTGCTGATCTGGCTGCCAGCCTCTGCCACGCCCAACTCACCTGGCTGAGATCGTCCCCCAGAACCCATCCTTCTTCGGAGCCACTGACGCGCCAAGGCTGGAATGGGGTGTCTACTTTGACTCTGAGGAAACTCCTTACCTCTGGAGGCTCCCGTTCCCTCCCGATGTGCAGCTCAGGCTCGTGTCCACGGCAACCCGACGGGAACCGTCCAACAGTGACCTCGAGCAGGCGGCCATCCTTGCGCAACACTCCTTACAAGCAGCGCGGCACTGCGTCACCTACGCCACCTCTACACCTCTCCGGACAACACCCCGGCCGTCTCCCGAGTCTCCAAAGGGGCGGTCACCTCCGATGGTCCTGGGCGTTCCTGTGCAACTACACCTGCCGCCACCAACTTGAGCACCCTACTGCGCCCTCTCGTCCTACATCCCGGGTCCTGCCAACGTGATGGCTGATGATGCGTCGCGCCTCAACACCTCACCCTGCCTACCTTCTCGCCCACTTTGACAGCGCTATCCGCAGAACAGACCCTGGCAGGTGTTGACTCTGCCACCCGTGGTCAGTCCACAGTTGATCTCCGCCTTGCGCTGCAGCCGCTTCCAAAAACATTGTCTCCAAGATGGCTGCCGCCCGGGACCGGACCTTCGACGATGGTGTGACTTCTGCGCAGCCTCGGCGTCAACCCATCCTCTGTGATATCCCTGACCAAGAGGTCCAAGCCTGCTACTCCTTGTCTTCGGAACCGTTACCGCGAGTCTAACAATGTCCGAGCTGACTCAGTGGACAAGGCCTTCTTGCCGTCGGGAAGGGGATCACGACCTGGGTCACCCGGATCCCCGAAGCTCAAAGCTGGATCCGACACAACCATCCAATACTCGCTGCTTTCCTCAAAGGACTCAAGATGAAGATGGACCCCCTGACCGCCTACCCTGTCAACCTCTCCATCTTCCGAGCTATGCTCGATGCTTTGGACTACGACGACGCCACTTGGGGACCCTAACCGCCACGTCCGCGACCTCTGCATCCTGGCTTCTTCTGGCTCCTACGCCCTGCGGAGTACCTCGGAACCGGGAATCCTTGAATCACCGAAGCCAAGCTTTTCGCCTCTGTGATGTCTCCTTCACTGTCCGCGTGCGGCCTCCAACGTCCGCGGACGACACCATCTCTTTGAATGACGATGAAAACCACGCGTGCCTCACCGATGCACGTTTACGTTAACTGACAAAAGAATGCTGTCCGCGGCAAGTCCGTGGGCCACCGCCCGACCTCTTATCCGTGGCTTTGCGCCGGTGAAGTCCCTTGCGCATGTGTCTAAAAACCACCCCCGTACCAACGGCCAGCTTGACGCCGATACTCCCTCTTCAACCATCTTCAATGCGCCCGCAACCGGTGGTATACTGTGAAGCCCCAGTTCATCACCAACGCCCTCCGCCCCTCTGCGGTCCTCATCTCCCACGACACCGGCATCACCCCTGACAAGGTCTCCGCCCGCTCCCTCCGTCCTGGTGGTGCACACCGCCCTTCTTGCGCCCATGTGGACTCGGATTGCCATCCGCCTTCTCGGTCGCTGGGAAGTCCGACGCCATGCTCCCTCCTCCGCGCGCTACCCCTGCTCTGCATCCAAGCCGCTGCCGCCACCCACCACTCTCCCAACAGAATGTTGGACATGGGCGTCAACTTGTCCCCGGGAAGGCACCCTACGATCGTCCTACGCTACCAGCGCCAAAACAGGTAAAGTAAAATAAGACAGGTAAAGTTGTGTAGAAAATGTACTGAGCCTACTCAAAAGTCGAGGACAGACGTTGGGATTTGATTTGACATCTGAATCACGATCTTTTAAGCACGACTCAGAGCTCACATTTTCAGACCAAGAGTTAAGAGATTCAATAAAAGAATTAAAGTTTTCACTCTTTGCAACAGGTAAAGTTGACCTGTTTTTGCGCTGGTAGTACGGTATTGGGTAAGAGGGGACAACGCGGGACTGTGGGTGGGGGTTTGCTACCGGTAGCTACTATAGCTAGTAGGTTGCCCGGGGGGGGAAATGAAGCGAAGACTTCGAGTGATGCGTCAAATCGATTCGATTCATCATTCGATTCATTCATGGAAAAATGAAGCGAAGATTCGATGATGCGTCAAATCGATTCGATTCATCATGATTCATTCAATCGAATCAATCTTCCATCGATGAAGCTTCGAAATGATAAGGTGTGGCCAAGACCTCGTTGGCCACATAGAGAAAAAAAGAAGAAGGAGGGGGGCCAGACAGTACCAGTGACGATGCATGTCTGTGTGAGCAGCACACGCCTGGGGAACCCCCCCGGTCCGAGTTTCCACGCCCCGCAGCGTGAAAACTTGAACCCTGATGGGTTCTCGCAACTATGACCCTATCATGGTTGCCGAGAGGACCATAAATCTCACATTGCCAAATTTAATTCCCACGCTCCTCACCTACAACTCAATTACATCTTCTACATCTCGCAGTTCATCGCCTTGTTCCGAAATGGATACCCCACATGATGATGCACCGCACAGCTCCTCAATGCCTCTCCGAACAAGATTACCCTTAAGGCAACGACGCCCGTCCAAGACCACATTTGGCAGAATCGAAGACGGGCAACCATGAATCACTAAAGCCAGCGACCTAGCCAAGACATCAGCCATTGAACTGCCGATCGAAAGAAGGTTTCTCTCTCTCAGCTCAAAATTCTTCATTCAGCCGACGCTGAAGGCAAAACTAGATTAGATTAATCTCTTGCGCCGGCATCAGGTTTCGTATCTTTTCGACCCTCACCATCGCCAGCTCTAATTTCTTCGGATCTTCGTCTCCGTGCAGCGGCAATGGGAGGTACATGCTTCCTAACTACACTGATATCCTCATTCTGTGGGCGGCGCCTCAATTGCAATCGTGATGTTGCCCTCGCGCTATGAGCCAATTTTGCCTTCGTTCACCTGTCACCTTTGGCTTCGTCTCCTCCGAATGACGAAACGAATATTTACATTGGACATTCACTCTACGCGTACCCCGTGAATCCTAGCCAGGTCTCTCCTTACGACAATCTCTACGCTATTTGTGGGGAACGACCTTCGAAGCGCTATCACGGTAGTCCTTCCTATGTCAGCTTCGAGCGCACGGCTGACGTAACCTGCCACAAACATGACGTTATTGACGGAGGAACGATGTTCCACCGCCAGTGGCCGGCTCTGCTGTTAGCTACACGGAGCCTCCACGGCCGCTGCTCCTGGAGCACGTCCGAGACTGATCTTATCCGCGTCCCGCGTGTGATTCCTCTTCCGTCCTATCTTCTCTAAGCCGTCCTTGCGTGCCCATCCCGAGGGAACAGTACAGTCTTCCCCAGTTCCGTGCGGAAGTCCTGACCTTGAGTGACCTACGCGGATCCTTGCACGAAGGCTGCCATCGCCCCTTTGGATCCATGTTTCCGGCCTGTTGCACATTGGTCGCGGGAAGGTCACACGTCCACTAGTAATGCAGCTGCTAACGTAGGCCGCGCTCATCAGCGCTACGCGCTCCAACGAAGCACGAACCGGGTACTCTCCCCCTACATTTGGCGGCGCTTGGCGCGGTAGGTCCGGGCCTGACCAACAGCAACCTTCAACGCGGGAATCACGAACCTACTGATACGCTGGAAGCCACCGTCGAACAACAACTCCAGTATGACGTGAGAAGGAGCAACAAAACCTTCACGGATAAATTTGGGTCGCACTTGCCACTTGCGTCCACAACCCTGCACGTTGCCGATGACGCAAACTCCCCGTCATTCACCGTCTGCTCGCGAAGTCCCCCAAAGGGGAATGAACACGGAATCTTGCAAGCCCAACTAGACGAACGCACTCAGGCTTCGGCACTACCATCAACCTCGCGAACAAAACCTTGGTCACTGGACACAATCTGGCACGTGTCTTCCGCAAGTATTCGTGAAGGTCAAGGGACCACCTTTGGCGAGGCCTCTCCCCTCTCTCGGTGGTATGCCAAGGCCATTCGGAAGCAAGGCGGTCCAGGACCTGGTGCTCGAGCGGATACGTTGAGAAGGGAGCCTCGGTCAACTTGGAAGATGCCATCGCATCACTTCCACCGAGTCAAATTTCCCACCATGGTCGCATTTCGGAGGAAAAGCTCTATGGTTTCTCCATCTGATAGACTGTCTTCCATGGGGGAAACCATCCGTCTCACGCTCGGTGCGTGATGTGGCCCTCTCGCTGGGATCCTACCTCCACACCATCCATGGCCTGCATGCTGACAACCGGAGTGTGGCGGTGGACTTGTGCGTCGCATCCTTTTTCGAGATCCAACAAGGATTACTTCCTGTGGGTCAATGAAGCTATCCTAAACCCCGGCGCTGCTGCCCCCAACTTTGTGTACGCTGACTAGACTCGATCAGTCCTCCCGTGCCTCGTCCCTCGCTGAGCTCCCTGCGCACTGGTACCCGTTCTTCAAGCCAGCTCCCAGCCGCCAGCAAGAAGCCGCACGGAACAACCAACAGCGGCGGGAGCACACCCAGTCACAAGTCCACGGCGATGAGGACCTCTTGAAGCGTTCCAGGACTCGGGTTCCGCCCCATCACGGAAATGACCAAGGACCATCAGTACACCATTCCCAAGCACGGTGGTCAGGACGTCTTATGGCCTGGGCCCTAAAGGGCAGTTGCACCTCCGGATGAAGCGCGCTGCACCCACAACGCTACTCGCGGGCCTACGGTGCAGAAGCTCCACATCTCCTCACGGACTGTGGAGTTGCTGACCCGCAGCCCTGAGTTTCCCCGCCTGGACTCGCCACCCATATTGGAGCGCCCGCTCCCATCTCGGTGGCGTCCATGCCTCGCAAGCAGTTTGGTCTCGCCCTTTTGTGATCGCGATGTCTCTCCTGTAAACCTCCAAGGACTAACAGGAGCACTCCTGCTTGCAAAACACCTTCACAAACTTTCTACCACTTCATTCACCCCTCCACACGCAGCCTCGCTTCAATGTCTCCATCATCAAAGCGGTCGGCTGCGCCTACTGCCCGGATTACCTAAGAAACGCCGACCGCTTCATCCTCTACATCAAACACACTAAACTACTAGCCCTTCCGTTGATACCAGATCAATCCGAAATGACAGACTAGGTATCGTTAGTCCAAAACCTTTGCTCAGCCTACTCGGAGGCAGAGACGTGGGAATCCTTTGTCACCGATTCAGAGGGCGCTCCTACCTTGCTCCGAACCTGGAGGATGTCGACCATCCTCCATCCCCTTCTCTGCCACTGGAGAGACCATGGGTCCCCGTACAAAACGAATCACCTCCCTGGGACGACCGGAACAGAAAGGAATGCATCCGCCGCGGCTGCCACAAATCTGCTACCGAGCATTCTGACTTCCTCCGTGAGGAATTTTCCGAGTTCATCGAGAACAAGTTCTGGGCTGTCCTTCCATTCGACCTCGTCAAGGATGAACCCTCCCTCCTTCTATCTGCCGCTGCGGTAAGGTGAACGAGACCGAAAACCCCACTCATCAGCGACCACACCTGAACTGGGGATGGCCCTCCGTAAACGAAACCACATCACATCACGCCCCGCCCGAGGCCATGCAATTTGGAAATGCCCTGCCGCGCATCCTGTACGATGTGCGTCACGCAAACCCCAAGTTGGACCCGTCCGCCTCTGCAACATGGCATCAAGGACGGCTTCTACCGATGTTCCTGAACCCTTCCGACTGCATCCGACTCGCGCTGGTGCTGCCTCGCTATGAAGGTGAGCCCAACTGGTGGCCGTCCCAAACCTCCTTCAGTTCGTTGCCAATGCGGTTTAAAAGCGTCCGTTGTCCGGGTGTCCTTTCCGACGGCACCTCGCGGATGGCTAGTGATTTGCGGTATTCCTGCAAGGCCAAGTGTGCGGCCTTGGGCAGAATAGATCAAGCCAATCTTAGTGTACGTTGATGCAGTGGTAATATGCTCCTTCCCCAGGAAGGGCTCTTGTATTGCCAGAGACTTTTGGTAGTGATTGAGAGCACCATCATAGTCTTTCATGTCATGTAGAACTTCCCCAATTCTTCCGTAGCAGTCCGCAATCATGGGGTGCTCTTCCCCCAATATAGTTTGAAGAATTTCGAGCGACGTTTCGTGTTCTCTTGCCGCCCCTTGGAGGTCTCCCTTGGCGTAGAGAACCGACCCCACCGTACCATACGTTCGCCCTGTTTCAACACTGTCAAATCCCAAGGCGGATTGGTAAATGGACAAGGCCTTCTGATATTCTGCCAATGCCTCGTCATAGTAAATTCCTCCAAGTACACAGATCCGATTTTGCAGTACATTCTGCCAAGAAGCAGTGATTTGCTCCAAAGGCCGCCTCTCGTATTTGCAGAGCTCTCTGGAAATGAGACAGCGCGTCATCATGGTGGCCCTTGTCGAGTAGTACAGTCCCAATGGACAGGTAGGAAGTGGCAGTGTCGTTGTGCTGACCCCCCAAGACAGTTTCTCTTATCTCAAGAGATTTCTCAAGCTCGTCCAAAGCATCGTCAAAGAGACCCTTGGCATACAAAGTTTGGCCAATGTTGAAGTAGGTTGTCGCAATCTCAATTCCGTCGATGGTCCCTGGAGATCGAGGGCGTTTTGGAACTCCGATAGGGCTGATGTATAGTCTGCCTTTTCATGGAATGCCAGGCCTAGGCAGTTGTGCGATTCTGCCCGAAGCATGTAGTCGTGATTGTCGTCAAGATCCTGTAGAATCGCAAGGCTTCGTTGCGCCATTGCCACGGCTGCATCAAGTTCTCCGTTCTTTCCAAATATTTCGGAAACTTTGTTGAACAATTGACAATATCGACTCGGTTGCTACATTCTTGGAGCAATCGTTCCTTTTCGGTAACAATCTCGTCAATTGTCCGCCTGATCCAATCCGAAGGCGATCATTGACAGCTTGGTTGAGGACTGCATTGCCAGTATACCTCCGCACAACGCTGAGTATGTTAATTCGATCCGAGGAGACAGTGCTTTTGCTTTTGATACGTGCCTTACTGAGCACGTTATAAAATCCCTCCACACCCTTGCCTTCCTGCCCAAGGAGGTCTTTTCGAGAACTTGTTTCTGGCTGGGAGGCATGACAATGGTGACCTCGCAGTTCATGTAGTGGGCATAGAAGAACTCAAACACACACCAGATGCGTTGTAGAAACAAAGGATCATTCCATGGCGACATCATGGCAAGCAAATGTCCAATGGATTCCACCTGAATCCAAATTCTGCAAAGAAATCAATTCTGCCTGATCCCCCCAACACTCTGGCTCCAGACCGATCTTCCTTTTTCTGCAGAACTACGCGATGTTGATTCACACAAAGACAGCACATCCAGACATATGCTCTCCTTGGGTCTTTCCCGGTGGAAGTACAGTAGTGTACTAGCGTATCCACAATGTCGCCAATGCTGTAAGACCAGGCATAACTCAGCATATGTGTAGCCTCCCCTACATGATCCTCTCCCTCTAGACAATCCACATAGGCAGCTCCTTTTTGTCCATCGACGGGGCAAACCACATCCAGTCCTCGTTGTCGTATCAAACCAGGAGGACCCTGCAGATTCTCAATCTCGTAGATGGTAGATGTATGGCTCAGCCCAGGCGTCGAGATAACCTGATCCAGAAACTCGGTGGCAATATGATGGACACTGGCTGCCCGCCTCTTCTGATAATTGTTGCCGTCACTACTACAACCGGTAGCACTGCTGGCTGCCGTCGTCACAGTTGCATCGTCACTGATGAGATCAGGACTTGACAGAGGGGAGGCCATGGGTTCAGTGACCAGTGACAATGGACTAGGAGGTCGGTCAGGGAGCTGTTGCAACGGGAAGTTACTATGATGACAAATAAATACTAAATAGATACGTTAAGGAGTGAGGGGGGCGAGGCCAGGCAAAGCAGTGGCTGCGGTGGTGGGTGGCTGGCTGTTGTGGTGGGCAAACGGGGAGAGCAATGAGGACGGGGGACGCGAGCAGGGCAAAACAAGGGGGGGCAGGGAAGGGGGGTGCATGGAGGAAAACCAGGAAGGACAAGGGAGCAAAATTAGCGGAAGAGTGCAAGTGCACCATCGGCATCCCAGAGAGAACGACGGTAGCTCATTGTGCCAGCAGGGACACGAGAGCCACGCATACAGAGATGGCGGGAAGTTACTATGGGTTAGAGGGGACAACGCGACTGTGGTGAGGGGTTGCTAGGTTGCCCGGAAAAAATGAAGCGAAGATTTCGATTGATGCGTCAAATCGATTCGATTCATCATTTGATTCATTCAATCGAATCAATCTTCCATCGATGAAGCTTCGAAAATTTAAATGAAAAGTGCCGTCCCGAGTAAAGCACACCCCACTCATTCCCAGGAAGATGGCGAGAAAATTTAGTCTTGGATGAATCGTCCCTTAAATCACAATCGTCCCTTTAATCGTCCCTTATATCTCAAATCGTCCCCTAAATCGTCCCTTAAGCTGAAAATCGCCCCCTAAATCGTTCCTTTTAAGGGACGATTTAAGGGACGATTCCAATCGTCCCCTAAATCATCCCAACACTGTCCCTTATATCCACAATCGACTCTTAAATATAGGGGACAGTCCAAAACCATCCCTTAGTTTTCTACGGGATCTACGCGTTAAATAAGGGACGATTTGAAAACGTCCCTCTATCGTCCCTTAAGTCCAAAATCGTCCTTTAAATCTCGGAGACAGTCGTGAATCGTCCCTACCATCGTCCCTTAAGTAAATCGTCCCCTAAATCGTCCCTTAACAAAATCGTCCCCTAAATCGTCCCTTACAGTGAATCGTCCCTTAAATCGTCCTTTATTATGAAAATTGTCCCTTAGTTAAGGGACGATTCAGTCGTGCAACCAAATCTCGCCATCTTCCAGCAGGATGGGCATTTTCAAAGGATGCCTATTGTTATGATCCAGCACAGGGGATTGAACCCTGACCCCTGCATTCAAAGTGCAGTGTCCTACCATTAGACCATGCTGGAGGAAGTGAAGATATGGATGAGACTTGAACTCGTGACTTTCAGATTCGTAATCGGATGCTCTGCCTTCTGAGCTACCATATCAGTTTTGCGAGGAAGTATGGGCAGGAATTGAACCTGCACCCTTCAGGTCCGAGGCCTGATGCTCCACCATTGAGCTACCATACCAAGGATTCCAGCACAAGGAATTGAAGCCTAACTCCTGCATTCAGAGTGCAGTGTCCTACCATTAGACCATGCTGGAAGAAGTGATACTGAGGGGATTCGAATCACCTGAATACAATGCCCTGAACATTGTCCACTCGGCCACAGTATCAGTTTGCTTGGATGACCAAGCTAGGACTTGAGCCGGGTTCGAACCGACACTCTTCATATCTGGTATCTGATGCTCTTCCTATTGAGCTACCAAGCCATGTGAGGAACCCATACTGGGAATCGAACCCAGATCTTCCGGATGAAAGCCAGATATCCTGCCCATTGGAATATATGGGTGAAAGTTTGGGAAGGAATGGAACCTAAGACTCACTGAGCTGACGAAAGTTGCTCTGCCACTGAGCTACCACACCTGTTTTGTTGTTTCCTCTGTTGCTGTGCATCTTGGGGTTGTTATCCTCTTTAAGTTGAGGAACCCTTGGCTGCACCTGTTGGTATGCGGAAGCTTTCGACCGAGCTGATTGACGCACGTCTGGGAAGTGTGACTCAAAGTACGGTATCTCTATCCCTAATCTGTAGGTAGTCACGAAACTTCCGCATCCCGCGCTGGTCGTCATCTTGGCTCCTCCGCTGTTGCTCTGAGGACACTCGATCGCGGACTGGTGCTCCTTGAGGTTAGACCTGGATATTT
Source organism: Seminavis robusta (assembly GCA_903772945.1). Taxonomy (NCBI): domain Eukaryota; phylum Bacillariophyta; class Bacillariophyceae; order Naviculales; family Naviculaceae; genus Seminavis; species Seminavis robusta. The sequence continues at coordinate 36,219 of CAICTM010000376.1, read as the reverse complement.
GCTTCCCTCATAATTTTGGCGGTTGCGGGGGTTTCCTTAGTATCGATCGCATTCGCTCCATGGCGGCTCACTACGGTACGATATGTAGTTTTTACAAGGAGAAATTGCAAAATTGAAAGCTACCAAATGCTAGCTAGCTACAGTACTAATCAGGCTATCACTAGTAGCTCGTGTGGGAATACGGGTACCGGTACTCTAGCCAGTGGCACGGGCAAGCTGCGCCTACAATTCCGAACATGGACAGCCACAACCACACATGGGTGGACATGCAAAATTGAGAGATTCAAGCTCACAAAGCTTCTTTGGAATGTTGCCAGTAATTGAAGTGTCTTCCAAGTCCAATAGTTCCAAACTCTCATTCAGATTTGCCAGTTGTGGAGGAAACGGACCAACCATACCCATGTTTCCTCGCAGGTCTAGTGACGCAAAGCTTCGGAAAAGACCATACTCGGAAGGCAAAGAACCCGTCAGCTGGTTGATTTTGGCAATGATGCTTCCCAAACTTGTCAAGGTTGCCAACTCACTCGGGAGTGGTCCCGTAACAACATTCTCCTCAATGTTAAAGTGACTCAACCCCGTTAGCAGACCCAATGTTGTTGGCAGGGAACCATCCAACGTTGTGAGCCTTGCAGCATATATAACTCGAAATTTCGGCATGTACTTGTGCACGTCATTTTGAATGGACAGTTCCAGTGGGTTGTTGCCAATTCTCAGCTCTTTCAATTCCCTTAGTTGCCACAACTCACTTGGCAAGGACCCTGATAGGAAATTTCCCTGCACAGCAAAACCTTTGAGTGTATTGGAGAGTGACCCTAGCTCAGATGGTATGGTGCCACTGAGATGAGAGCCAACCAAGTGAAGACCCCAAAGCTTGGGCAAGGAACCGAACTGACTAATGATAGTCCCTCCATTATTGTCTTTGCCCAGCCTGATGTACTTGAGTGATGTCAAAAGTCCCAACTCCTCTGGGAGTGTTCCAGCCAACCCGTTTCCCAGAAGCTCCAAGTTCTCTAGGGTTTGATTCCCGTTGCATGGTTCCTTCATCATTGATGACGAACTGGAGAACCAGGTACATTCGGACGCTCTCAGTAGTCTCGCTCCTGTCAATGCCGCATGAGGATCCAGAGCCGAGAAGCCACAAAGCAATTGATCGTGATGAGAGAAAGAGAGAAAATCTTGGGATCAAAGCTTCCATCGTTGCATGGGATCGAATGGACGATCTGCATCGATCTAACTGCTTTTATTGCATTTTATTTGTACTGGTAATTCTAAGCCTCTGGGCAAGCGCAATCACAGCCACACAGGGATTCAGAGCAATCAAAGCTAAGATGATTGATCCCACACATATCCTGTGGAATAGTTCCAGTAATGGAGGTTCCTAGAAACATAGAGGGTTGAGCATGTGGCGGTCAGAAGACAGCAGACTGCTGAACAGGACCACATAGGGTGCTTCTTACCACCAATTTTAAAAGCTTGAAGCGTCCTGTTCAATAATGTAAATTCAAAGGGGATATTTCCAATCAATCCTGGGTTTCCTTGCACATTGATTGTCTAACAGAGCAGATCCAAGAGGCAACAAGCTGTTGAGATCCAAGAGTTTATGCGAGCACAATTGGATCCTCATAGGTGCCTACCTGTAGGCTAGTTAGCATCCCCAACTCTGACGGTAAAGTTCCATAAAAGTTACTTTCCTGTCCAAGCAACCTTTCCAGGTTTGCACACCCACCGAGCTCTGTGGGGAGGGTACCAGAGACTCCAGTGTTATGGAACCCAAGATCCCTTATCGCAGTCAAGAGGCCTATTGAAGACGGTAAGGTTCCACCGAATAGACTTCTGCTGAAGTCTAGGATGCTTAGTTTTGGCAAGCGAAAGCCAATATCACTGGGAAGTGATCCCATAAGACGATTGGAACTAAGTCCAAGGTGTTTGAGGTTGGATAGCATGAAGAGTTCTTGGGGCAATGTCCCTGAATATGCAAGAAATAAAAGTGAGAAATTCCATTTGTATCCATCGCTGGAGCCATAACTGTTGCACAACTGACCTGTTAGTACATTGTTACGTAATGAAAGGTTTTCTAGTGTGTCTGAGAGGAGACCAATTTCAGACGGAACCGTTCCTTGTAACTATTGATTGAAGAGAAACTGTGAGTATCAGATTGTAGGTGGAAGGGATGAACACAATCACGCTGGCACTCACTTGATTTTGGTACAACGTGAACACCCAAAGTTTCGACAGAGCAAAGATCTCTGTTGGGATTGTGTCACCAATCGAGTTTCGAGATATGTCAAGAATTTCTAAGGATGTTAGTAACCCCAGCTCCCCAGGCAGCGAACCCTGAATGTTGTTTTGCTTGATACCAAGGAACGTCAAACTATTGTTTCCATTGCAAGCCTCATGTCCTCTAACGATTTCTGTTGAGTACCAGTCACACTCTGAGCTTGAATTGCTGTACGACAGCCATCTCTCTGACGTAATGTTTATCCAAGTGATGCCAGGTTGAGTTGATGTACCTTGTTGAAGCACTCTGGGTATTACGTCCTGCATCGTTTGCCGTGCGCATAACATTCTGCCCCCACCTTGTCCGCCATTGTTGCTGTTCCCTCCTGGCGGTCTACTACCGGTGCTGTTTCCTTGTGGTGGCCTGCCAGCGGTACTGTTCCCTCGTGGGGGGCTACCCCCGTTGCCGTCTTGGGCTTCTGCTGCAATAGTCACTGTGCCTCCACCCTGATGTATCCACTCTTCGCCAATTGTGGAAAAGTAGAATACTGCCATGACAAATCGCTGCAGAAGTCTTTGCTCCGAATAGTTTTGCCGGTATGGATCTTGGAGAACCCAAAGGTAGGCTTTTGATACTGCCGTCTCATTGCCAAAAGGGTCCTGGATTAAGACATGCATAGTGGTGTTGGAGATTGGAAAAGGCAAGTCCCAGGTCCAAACAGAATTATTGGTAGGGGTTGGTGCCAATGTTGTTGGGACTGTGGCGGCGGCTGTTTCCTTTCGTCGTTTTCGTGTCCCGACCACCGTACCAACAATAATGGCAGCGGCAATAACCACCATGACCAGAAATCCAATGAATAATATTTTCTGCCGTTTCTTCTTTCGTTGTCTTTCCTGAATCCTGGCAATATCCACCGGATCTGCGTTAGGCCTTATTAGGTCTCCACTGGGATCATCAAGAACAAGACTGGCAACTGCCAGTTGCCGCCCACTGATTGTAGTAGTAGTAGTAGTGACATTGTAGTTGGAATTGTGGTTGTGACTTTGTGCTGTGAATGAATCGGTGCTTGGATCTGTCATAATCGAGAGTGGCTCCCCGTAGTTCCCCACAAGAGAGAAACGAAGTGTAGTAGCTCGTTGCAGTGCTTCCCCCGGAGCACTCCCATAGGCTCCTGGTCTGGTTGGCTGTTGTTGTTGTTGTCTCTGCACAGAGGGTGGGTTTGCCACTGTGGCGTCTGGTTCTCTTTGACTACTTGACGTCTGTGCTGCTGCTGTGTCTCGTGAGGTCTGTGCCGCTGTGTCCCGTTTGTTTCCTCCACGAAAGAAATCCATCTCGCACAGGGTCGACGCATATCTAGGATTTCTTGCCACCTTTGCGGCACATTTTTCTGTTGCGGCAGCTTCGTTTATGTCAACTGCCATTTGAATGAGTGATGGCTGGGTTGTTGTGTTCTTTGTTTCGCTTGCGTATCTAGGAGTGCTTGCCACCTTGGCACACTTTTCTGCTTTGTTAACTTCATTAAAGTCTATTGCCATTTGAATGAGCTCTTCGCGGTTTCCATGTTTTTGCTCGAGGTTGTCTCGTTCTAGCCGTTCTGTCAGGGCGTTATTGGCTGGTTCCGCAACGATTTTCATGACTTCCCTTTCGGCTCTCGTGCCGAGACTTTCTGCATCAATTTCTTCTCGTTGCCCGGAGTTGGTTCCATAATTTCCATCACCACCATGGACTCCATCCTGCTCTGAATGTTCTCTTCCTTCCATGCTGCCTATTACAATGTCATTTGACTTCTTGGCCGTGACCGAGGGTTGGTGGTGGCGGAGCCGAGTTCCAAAATTGCTCAAGAGGGCTCGTAACACGTCCAATCTTGCAGTAACGCGCATCTTTGCTGGCTTTGAAGGTGCCAGGGGCGGTGCATTGCACTATTAATACCAGGTACCAAGTCAAGCGTACCGGTACCGGTACCAGGGATCCAGCATAGGGTTGGTTGAACCCCTAGCCCTGCATTCAGGTTTGGGGCCTGAGCACAATGCCCAAGAGGGAACCAACCATTGGGTGGGGAGTGATATGACTTGAAGTCACAATGATCTGATTGGCAACCAGATGCTCTACGAATTGAGCTGCCATACCAAGGTGAATCCGAGACCCCTGAATATTCACAGTGCCCTGAACATTGTGCCTTAGACCACTTGGCCACAGTATCAAAGTTGCTTGGACAACCAAGCCAGGACTTCACCAACATGCTTTAGATCTGGAATATCTCTTCCCGTGCCTACATATGAGCTACCAAACCGTGAGAACCCATACTGGAAATTGAACCCAGGCCTTCTGGATGAGAGCCGGGTAGAATATATGGGTGAATGTGTGGGAAGGACTTGAAGACTCGATTTCAGGATGTTGGTACAGGTACAGCGTAAGCACTGGACTTTGTTGGTGGTGGGGTCTTCGTGTGCATCGTCTTTGTTTGCAGAACCCATGAGCGGTACCAGAAATTCGTCCAAGTTTCAAAGACAAAAATAGCAGGCCCTTTCATTCAATGCATAGCAGCATTCAAGGCGATCTTGCAGCCATTCGAGACCTGCAACCGAACGCTGCGATTGTCTTTGGACGATCGTGTGGTAGAGTGCTGCCAAACTGATGCATCACTCCTTGTGCGACGTTGCAGCTCCTGTGTTTTTGCTCAGACACACGAGGTTCTCTGTGGTTTCCATTTGCTTTCCAAAGGAAATCGCAGTCCAACCGTGGCAAATTCCATCGCGTAGCCCTTCATTGATAGGCGGTGCTTCGGTTTTTCTCGACTCAACTCTGTTGCCCCCTCGTTGCGACGGTGCTACGTCGACTGCACGACTAATGTCATTGTATGCTTTCTAGTAAACTACGCCTGGGAGCTGATGGTGAATAGCAATGATCCAACCGGGCGAACACGGCCTATATAGCTAGCTTCAAAAATGTAAAATTGCAATGGAAAGCGTCCCGCCAAAAGCTGATGTTTCGTTCCAAGCGATTCAGCCTCTCGGAAGGTCACGTCGCATGAGTGGCAGTCCTACTGTCCAACAAGTCTTTGAATTTTGCCTCATGATGATGCAAGGTGGAACCGCTCTTCGTTTCGATGTCGCAGTCGCAAAAATCTCCCTGTATTCCGGACCATTCTCTGTCTTGCCTCTTCCTCGTTGGGACACTTGTACAAGACATCTATTCGTCGTCCTTCCATTCCCTCCAGCTGAAGGCCCAAATGGTATTTGTTGTGTTCATGGGTTGGAAGGAAGCGTTTCCATAATCCGCACCAAACGTTGACTATTCCGGGAGCATTGAGAAAGACGACCTCCCTTGGCTTGAGTGGGTAACCCTTGAAAAAATGCTCAAAGGCAATCTCGGTCAGTTCCGGATCCAAAAAGGAACAGTTCGTTCCCTCGCATTCAATAAGCTGGGAGAAACCTTCCCGAATGGCTTGAAAGTCTGGGAACTGACTATTCCACTGGTAGTAAACTGCGCCGAGGAATATCCGTTTGTGCTCGTCCGTCTTGACCTGCTCGGATGGTAGAAAGGTAGCCAGGTCTTGGACTACCAAATAGTTCTTTTGGAAGGGTATGTATTCTGTCGCCAGCCAATTGCCGGGGTGTTGCAAGGAGTATTGATTCACCAGTTCGATGCCTTCTTCCACACTGCCACAAATCTTGTACTCCTTACGAAAGCTCTGTAGCAGAAATGCCTTATCACAGATTCGTTCCAAGCATTCCTCTGGCTTGGCGGTCAAGGCATACTGAACACAAAGAAAATCCGATATCTTTGAGTCTTTGAGTCGGCCGTCCTCTCGGATCGCCGCTCGAATGCCTATCGCTCGAGCCTTTTCTTCCGGAGACAGCTTCATCGACTCTGAGTAATCGTAGGTCCCATCATTATTCTCTGCTCTGGCCGCCATGGTCAACAAGCAGATTGATAATGGTGACAGCAGGGTAAAAAAAGGAAGGCAAGCTACATGTATACCAGAGAGGAAATCTTGGTTGTTGGGTTGTTAATATACCGGGCAGACCCCGGTGATCTCTGACCCCATTTATATACCGGGCAGACCCCGGTGATCTCTGACCCCGTTTATTGTGGTGGTGGTGGGTTTGGTTGGTTGGTTATCCTTTGGGTTAGAGATTTACTTCAACCCCCTCTTTCTCACGCATTCTCATAATAATCATACGGTAGCAACGGATCCTAATATTTTCCTCACGATGCCCACCTCTAAACTCCCGTAAGCTACCACGCCACTTTCTCAGATGGAAAAATCTATTGACTCACGTTGCACACCTCTAAACTCCCGTAAGCTACCACGCCACTTTCTCAGATGGAAAAATCTATTGACTTCACGTTGCACACCTCTAAACTCCCGTAAGCTACCACCCACTTTCTCAGATGGAAAAATCTAATGCTGCCTTGTACACCTCTAAACTCTTGTAAGCTACAATGCCTCTTTCTCAGATGGAAAAATCTTACGTCTCACGTTGCACACCTCTAAACTCCTAAGCTACCACGCCACTTTCTCAGACGGAAAAATCTTACGTCTCACGTTGCACACCTCTAAACTCCCGTAAGCTACCACGCCACTTTCTCAGACGGAAAATCTAATGACACTACTTCAGCCAAACTTTAACAATATTATTATGCCCGCCCATCTTTCAATTCAGCTCGCCCGGTATATCTATTACACCTCCGGTGTCCTTTATTGTGGTGGTTGTTTGGTTGGTTTTGGTTGGTTTTATCCTTAGGGTTAGCGTTTTACTTCTAAACTCCCTTGAGCTACCACACCACTTTCTCAGAGGGAAAATCTAGTGTCTCACGTTGCACCCCTCTAAACTCCCTAAGCTACCCGCCTCTTTCTCAGATGGAAAAATCTAACGTCTCACCTTGCACACCTCTAAACTCCCGTAAGCTACCATGCCACTTTCTCAGACGGAAAAAGGTAACATCTCAGGTAGCACACCTCTAAACTCCCGTAAGCTACCACGCCTCTTTCTCAGACGGAAAAATCTAACGTCTCACGTTGCACACCTCTAAACTCCCGTAAGCTACAACGCCACTTTCTCAGACGAAAAAATCTAATGACATTACCTTCAGCCAAACTTCAACAATATTACTATGCCTGCCCATCTTTCAATTCAGCTCGCCCGGTATATCTATTACACCTCCGGTGTCCTTTTTGTCTACATGTGGGTCGTTGTCAACTGCCGGCGGAAGGATGATGAGGTTGGGAGGGTCGGAGGGAAATAGAGGCATCAAAGGAGGGCGCCTTGAGAGCACAAGTGCGTGGTGGAGGTTCGTGTTTGTGCTGCTTTGTGTTCTTTGCCCGTGTCTGAAAACAGTTGTCACGAAAGAACACTGACGAATGCAGACAAGGAAGTTCTTTGATCACGCCCGCACTTCAAGGCTGTTTCAAGTATTAATAGCTTTCAAGTACAGTACGTACGTGTAACTGTACGTACCTGTACGGTTAGCACTAAAAACACACAGAACAAGCAAGCTATGCATACATGTAGGTCTCGGGCATAGCTTTCTTGGGGAGGGGACCCGGTCCGAGGTGGGTCCATGGCGTCGAGGTCAAGGTGACCTTTAAAGTTGTGGTATGGGAATGGGCCAAACTAACAGGCCTGGGTTGCCACCAAACGTTGCATCATGCCGACGGCACTCCCTCTCAGTTCTCAGTTCCACTCTCGAGCTCTCGAGGTGCCAGGAACGAATGCCAACTCAGTTGGCGGTGCCTCAGGATACTCTACTATCATGCAAAGCGGAAGTGCAGTCAAAGACCCGAAAGAGCGCAAGGCACTCCCTTTTTAGCTGGTGGTGCCTCAGAGCCAGGATGCACGAAGCTCCAAGGATGCACAATGGCAGTTCAGATAGCTACGGCACGATACTGCTTGGTGGATTCCACCTAGTATACCTCAATTGTACTATACGACTTCTCACAGATATCAGTACACACAGATGGTGCCTTCCTAAAAGTTCAAATGTAGAAGTCTAAAAAGCTCTCTTATTGAGAAAAGGAATAGATGGAATCATATGCCATGGGACGCCGAAACAGTGGACGAGAATGCTTTTTCTCTGAAGCGCTGCTGGCAGAATGCACACCCATTGTGGCATTGGAAGGAGGATCTGTCCATTCACACTTTGGACCTTTTACTTGTCGAATCTCACACGTGGAATTGTAACCCAACAGATACCCCCAATGACCAAAACTACCATGTCCATGTGTCACACATCGAGTACCACCCAGAAGGTACAAATCCACAAAGGCATCGTAAAAGTCTTCTGGCACAAGCGACAGATCACTGGCATTGTACATGTCCAAATGAAGGGGTTGTTTTTGGTAGGCTCCATTGTTGGTAGTTGCCACTACCGTGACATTTTTCCTGCGTCCATACTTGATGGCTTCTTGGACGACAAAGGCAGTGTCCGAGGCCACAAAGAAAGGGCCGCCCGGTCGCAACATGGAAATACAATTCATGGCATGCTGTGCCATGTGAATGTATTTCCACTCGGGTCGTTCCTTGACGGCATACACCGCCCGGATATGAGCCGAAGCATATTCTCCCGGAACAAGTCCCAGTCTGTCAAAATTGTCCTTGACACGCTGTGCAATGGGAGGGGATGGAGTGAATGCCCAGTACCACATGTGTCGAAAAATGGCAATGCGATTGTATTGAGGCAGTTCATCGCCCTCCAAGGGGGTTGCATCATACCAGTCTTGACCATAGTCGGGTGCTTGCATTCCCGTGGCGACGATTTGGAACCTTTTGTTGTGTGCCTTGCTTCGAATATCTTCTTGTCGTGCGGTGATTCTGGATTTGACAACAATTTCCTCCACCATATAAAAGGGAACACGCCAATCCAATCCACCGTCGGGTGGCAACAGATAATGCTCCAATGAAAAGGGTTTGTTCCAGTAAATCAACAAGATTCGATTGGTTTTGGCCGCCAATTTGAGGAAATGAGGAAGGGGTTTCAATCGATCGGTCAATCCTCCGGCTTGCTGACCTCGTCTGGCAGTGACAATGAGATAATTGTTGCGTTTGGACTTCCAGTTGTGTTCATTGATTCGAGCACGTTGTTGTCGATGCCACTGGGCATATTCCTGCAGCCACGGTGGGAGATCTGCCGTCAGATCTTTGGGTATAGTCACTGCTGGCGGGATTGTTGTTTCGGGTGGCGCCAGTGTCGTGTTGGGCGCAACTTCCTCGATAAATAATAGCTGACCGTGTGTCGTCGTATTGGGGGTGTTGCCAAGGAATTCCTGATCTTCTGGACTGAGTGGTTCGTCGAGGCTCGAAGTTCGTAGGTCTTCACTCACTTGCAGCAGGATCCTCGAGTTCACCCGCCAATACCCGAGCCAAGAGACCATTATCAGGGTTGCGGCAAACGCGAAGCGGGGTTTGACCGCAGTTTGCATCGTGGTTTTGAAGTGGTTGTGTGTGTGTTGGTGGCGTGGATTTGTGAGGGCTGACAGTGCTGGAACCTTGCTTGGACCCAAATTTGGCAGTAATCGGAACAACCTACGGTGGGCCCAACCAACTTCCTTTCTTTTCAATCTTGCCCTCGTGGCATCCTTCTTTCCCAGAGACATCGGGTGCACTCCAATGACTAAAGTAAGCCCATTAAGCTGGATTGCATCAATCCAAAGTTTCGATCTTTGGTATTTGTCTTCCTTGTACTGTGCGGCTCTACCGTTAGCGTTACCACCCTCTGTTTCAACGAGGCAGAGACACCGTCTTGAACGGGTCAAACTGGTGTAATCTGGAAGGTCACAAAGCAGTCATTGAACCACCCTTCACTACCGTACGGTATTTGCTGCTGACCCAGTTTTCTTTTGGTCCAGGCGTCCAAGCCAGAGGGGGAAGGGAAGGATGGTTGTTGCCGCTTTTGCGCCTTGGATGCTCTCACTGTTACAATAACAACGACCACCTTCCCAACGGATATTCCCATCCATCCCAACCAAGTACAATGATATTGCTTTGGGTATAAAGCTAACCTGCACCACGCCACAATTAATTGATCAGCAACCCAGCATATATTGTTTCAAGAAGAGAGATATTCTGTTTCAGAGAGCTGCAATGACCAAGTTGGCCGACCCTCGTCTCATCATCGTGATCAACATACTCATCGTTTCCTGGTTGGGTTGTTGGCAAATCAGTTCGCGCCTCTTGCAGGTGGCTCCCAGAGCTGCAGATGCTACTTTGGATGATTCCTTGGACTATGACGCTGGGAATGTGACAATGACAATTCGCGTCGGCAACGAGACAGTCGACCAGAATGATCCATTGTCGCTTTTGGTACAAGCTAACATCAGTGCGAGTAGTACTGAGCCTCCAACTCCAGTCACCATTACCACAAACCTTCCTGCTTGGATGCAGGAATATGCCACATGGCATCAAGAAACAAGGGCTCAGCTGAATGAGACCAACTGGAATACACATTATCGCTATCTAGTCATGGTGGCTCGACGAGGAGAACAAGCCGGAGGATTGACCGATCGATTGAAACCACTGCCATTCTTTCTGAAAGTGGCCGCCAGAACCAATCGAATCTTGTTGATTTATTGGAACAAACCTTTTGCATTGGAGCATTATCTGTTGCCTCCAGAAGGTGGATTGGATTGGCGTGTACCCCATTACATGACGGGTGCCGTCTTATCCAACAAGGCTCGTGGAAGAAAACAAGACATTGTTCGACTGGCCAATGCCACTGGTGCTGGAATGCAAGTTATGATTTGTGAGATGCAAGCCAATGACTATGGGCAAGAGTGGTACGATGACAATCCACTCCCAGGGGATGAACAGCATGCTAGGCTCGGCATGTTTCGACACATGTGGCACTGGGCATTCACTCCAGCCCCTCCCATTGCGCAGCGTGTCAAGGACAATTTTGACAGACTGGGGATTGTTCCGGGGGAATATGCTGCAGCTCATATCCGTGCTGTGTATGCCGTCAAGGAACGATCCGAGAAGGAAATGACACAAATGACACACCATGCTATGAATTGTATTTCCATGTTGCGGCCCGGTGGGCCATTCTTTGTGGCATCCGACACTGCCTTTGCCGTCAAGACAGCCATTGAGTATGGACGCAGCAAAAATGTCACGGTAGTGGCCACAACCAGCAATGGAGCCTACCAGAAGCAACCGCTTCATTTGGACATGTATGATGCCAAAGACCCCTCACTGGTACCAGAGGACTTTTACGATGCATTTGTGGATTTGTACCTTTTGGGAAGTACTCGATGTGTGGCGCATGGCCAAGGTAGTTTTGGTCATTGGGGGTATCTGTTGGGTTACAATTCGACCTGTGAGATTCGACATCGCCGGGGACCGAAGTGTTCTTGGACTCCGGCCAAGACAATAACAAACAAGACCGACAGTCAGCCGTCCATAGAGCCATCATTGGCACGCCCGCTGTTCCGACCACCCATGTCGTATGATTCCATCTACTCCCTATATGCATAATTGCTTGATTTTTTGACGAGACCCCTTCTCGTTTTGATCAATCCACACAATACAAAAAAAATTCGTTTGCAATTACTGATGGCCATGACAGTATGCGGCAGAGGCGACTGGAAGATTTTGGTTTACCCAGCCCAGAACGAGTGCTGCATTTTGCTAGCCTTTGACCTGCAATCCAACACCCAGCTACTATGATCCTTAATTTTCATTTTTAAGCGTGACAATTATACAGATTCGTGTGACTTGGATTTTCACTGTTCCAGTTAGAGACTGAGCGTCAAGGTGGGCAGAAGGATTTGGCAGATGCCCTGACCTTTTTTATGTCGGCGGAATGACCGCTCCCATCTGGCCCACGGCGTCCTAGCTAGGTGATAGAACTAACCACGCCGAGGAGTGACCTAGCAGAAAGTAAAGAGCCTGTTTCATTCTGCCTTGTTTGCTATTGACAATCTTTCTTGTAGTCAAAAGTAGCTGGAGCGCCAAGCTTGTTTTCGGCAATGACCTGATTCAACCCTTCGAGTAGTTCCCAATCTTGACAGGCAATGGGTGGGAGCTTACTGTTGCTGTTGCCCATGATGGGTGTCAGATACGAAAAGCAACTGGCAAAATCTTGCGGCGTGGCAGCAATGGGCGAGGCAAAGTGACTTGTAATGATTCGATCGAAATCAAATTGAGTGGCAATCTTGGCCACCCAATCCTTCACCGCATTGGGGGCTCGGGCATCTGCAAATGCCCGCAAAATGGGAGCTCGGACCAATCGATTTTCAATTGCGCCAAAGCCAGGATAATTGTTGTTATTGTTTGTTCGCAATGGCAAAAAGACGGCCTGCAGTACCGTCTTGGGCCAAAAGGTTGGATCGTCTCGTACGGTATCCGTGTCAAAGTAGGTTGTGAAAATGTTGGGTGCATCGGTGGGAATGTACACGACCGCGTCCGTGGCCACCAGCGTCTTGGTTGGTTTGTGACAAAATGCCACTTCCGATACCGGTCCAGCATTTTCCGGGATATCCACATACAAAATGGCCATGTCGAATTCCTTGGCCCAGCTGGGTGGTTGGGCCATGTTGTCGCCTAGAATGCCATCGACACGGTATCCCATCGTGCTCGAAGTTTTCTTGGTATCAAAATCGGTATCCAATCCACAGCTACCAAACGGACCATACTGGCCAGGGCTGATCCAGACTTGAGCCTTTGGATATTTCTGGATAAAGGCTTTCATGGGAGCCTTGTGTTCCAGCGCATTGCACGGCAAGACAATATGCTCCACATCACCCTGCAGCTGATCGAGTAGGTAACAAAACTCTCCCGTGGGCCACTGGGGACTATGCACCCACAATCCCCCGGTGGATTCCAATTGCACCACGTTGCAACGAATGGTCGCGGACACATTGGCAAATGTCAAGAGCTGTTCCAATGCCCATGCATTTCGGCCCAAGGTGTATTGGTAGGTCGCCCGTTTGGCAAAGGGAGGTGTCAAGGTGGGAAAGTAAAAGCGACCTTGATCGGCTGCCGTATTCGGAGGCTGAAAATATTCTTCCATCAAGTAGGGGGTAGTAATGGGCGCTGCAGTGGCATGTTCCGGCACCCAAGTCGACAGCAACCCACCCACCGAGAGTTGCAGCAGATTGGTGTTCCACCACTCTCGACGAGAAAGACTGGACGTTTCTTCCTTAACTGCCGACAGTTTGGTTGGGATCAGCGACAATGAAAAGCACCCAGGAAGGATGCATGCTGGCAATAGCAGCAGCCCACAGCTGATGAAAGACAATGCTGGGCGAAGCATCATCAGTTTGATACCATCCACAGGCTAGTCACTCAGAGCTTGTTTTGAAGCTTCGAGATACTGGTACCGGGTGGAGAGGGAGAAGGATGTTTGGACGTTGTGGATGTTGTCAAGCGAGAGTATTGGTGTCAACCTTTTGAATGACGTCACTGCGTACAAAGTTGATAAGAAGCCAGCAAAGTAGCAAAGAAGAGGCGATGATACCGGTTCTGCAGCCAGGGGGGTCCGGCGAACCTAGTTGAGAAGATGGATCCAGAGAAGATGGCCACAATCAACAATCAACAATAAAGCAGAGACCCTTTCATTCCCCGTGACAACTAATCTTAGTGTATGTGCTTCCTGCTTGTTGTAATTGACACTGAGCTAAAACAGCATCCCTACACAGGGAGAGAGGCGAACCTAGTTGAGAAGATGGATCAGAGAAGATGGCCAAATCAACAATCAACAAGCAGAGACCCTTTTCATTCCCCGTGCAAATTATCTTGTTCTGTAGATGCTTCAACTCAATTAGTTTGTTGTAGTTGGAAGTATTTGCCCGGCACCACAATTTGCTTTTCAAACCTTTTTTGTGCTGTTGACCATTTGCACAAACTATCCGAAACCAACATCCCAACTGTCATTATTGACAATCTCCCAAATTTTGGGGGCAGCAGCAAGTTTCGTAACTGTTACATATGTTCGTTGTCAGTGTCAAATTGGCCCAAAGGATTTTCTTTTCCAAAAGCTTTCTGGTATCTCATTTGCTCCTGCATGGAGCACCCTTAACGATGGCAGCTCCAGCACTTCGTGTGGAATGGTCCCACTCAGATCATCATTGTCCTGCAGCAGAAGCTCTTCCAACTGTGTCAAAAGACCCAATTCACTTGGAATTGTGGATTGCAATTTGTTCGAATTCAAGTCCAACAGAGTCAAGTTTGTCAGGAGTCCCAAGGTGGTTGGTAGCATCACAGATAGCTTGCATTGTGCAAACCTCAACGTGGTGAGAGAGGACTGTGGAAATGGTACCAAGTTCAGATTCAGCATATCCTCCAAAGAATCCTCAGCCTCAAAATTGACATCCAAGAAGCTTACTACTTCCAGTCCAGAAAGGAGAAATATTTCGGGAGGGATGCTCGATTTGGTTGGGTTATTCGAAACTGTTTCCACCATGATTTCTCGATACTGGCCTCTGTCATCGCACACACCCCGGGTTACGATGGATTGCCACATACATTCATCTCGGAAATAGGAGAGCCAAACATGTTTTTCCACCGCTATTTCCACGTACCGCAGGCAGGCAAAGTAGAGGCACGCTAGGCCAAATCGTTGTGTTTTTCGCCAGTCTGGAAACGAGTTCCAATTTGGATCATCTTCAATCCACTCATAGGCAAAATGTTGAGGTGATTGTGGATCCTGTATTGCCTGGATGGTGTCATTTCTAATATTTGGTACCAGGTAGAGATCAGCGTCGGATTGTGTCATTTTTTCAGAAGGGCTGCCACCGGTTGAGAGCGCTGTTGGGATGGCGATTGCCAATGCAATGACAACGATAACAATAACCCCAATGGCAAGCTTGTTTGATGCACAGGAGGTCTTTGATGTAGTTTCCACAGTACCTTCCCGCACATTACTTCCGTCCTCATGGTTTGCTTGGTTTTCATCCTCAGTATAGCCATCTTGGGGTGAAAAATGTTGGTTATCCACAGCACCTGGCAATCCTGGATAGGCACCCGGTAATTGCGAATTGGCAGAAATGGTAGTCGGAGTCTTGATGATACAACCTCTCTCGTCGTAAAGGACCTCGGGCCGGTTGGTGCGGTTCTCAGCTACCAGTACTTGTGGGGAGGCTGTAATTTTGGAAATACTATCCTTTTCGATTTCATAATCGGTTGCAGAGTTGTCATGACTTCGTAGGGCCACCATGCCCATCAAAAATTCATCATCGTCCTGTTGGCGTGCATTGACTGCTCGGAGAAGCAGTAACCTTTTGTTGTTGTCTTCGAGCTCCTGTCTTCTGCGGGGATCTCGATCATGAATGATCTGTTGGAGGTCTTCCAAGGGTATCCCTTCCTCTCCAGGTTCACCATGCTGCTGGTGGTAGTTGTGCCTTCCTGCTGGAGCAGTTGCCTCTCTTCTGGTGCCTCTTTGGTTGTAGGCTGAAGCCATTCTTCTTCGTCAAGATTATGGCAGCCCCATGCCTGGTTGTTGCTGCGCGTTTGCGTCTTGTAAAACTGTTGAGGTTCCACGGAACTCCGGACCCCCCTGGCTGCAGAACCGGTATCATCGCCTCTTCTTTGCTACTTTGCTGGCTTCTTATCAACTTTGTACGCAGTGACGTCATTCAAAAGGTTGACACCAATACTCTCGCTTGACAACATCCACAACGTCCAAACATCCTTCTCCCTCTCCACCCGGTACCAGTATCTCGAAGCTTCAAAACAAGCTCTGAGTGACTAGCCTGTGGATGGTATCAAACTGATGATGCTTCGCCCAGCATTGTCTTTCATCAGCTGTGGGCTGCTGCTATTGCCAGCATGCATCCTTCCTGGGTGCTTTTCATTGTCGCTGATCCCAACCAAACTGTCGGCAGTTAAGGAAGAAACGTCCAGTCTTTCTCGTCGAGAGTGGTGGAACACCAATCTGCTGCAACTCTCGGTGGGTGGGTTGCTGTCGACTTGGGTGCCGGAACATGCCACTGCAGCGCCCATTACTACCCCCTACTTGATGGAAGAATATTTTCAGCCTCCGAATACGGCAGCCGATCAAGGTCGCTTTTACTTTCCCACCTTGACACCTCCCTTTGCCAAACGGGCACCTACCAATACACTTGGGCCGAAATGCATGGGCATTGGAACAGCTTTGACATTTGCCAATGTGTCCGCGACCATTCGTTGCAACGTGGTGCAATTGGAATCCACCGGGGGATTGTGGGTGCATAGTCCCCATGGCCCACGGGAGAGTTTTGTTACCTACTCGATCAGCTGCAGGGTGATGTGGAGCATATTGTCTTGCCGTGCAATGCGCTGGAACACAAGGCTCCCATGAAAGCCTTTATCCAGAAATATCCAAAGGCTCAAGTCTGGATCAGCCCTGGCCAGTATGGTCCGTTTGGTAGCTGTGGATTGGATACCGATTTTGATACCAAGAAAACTTCGAGCACGATGGGATACCGTGTCGATGGCATTCTAGGCGACAACATGGCCCAACCACCAGCTGGGCCAAGGAATTCGACATGGCCATTTTGTATGTGGATATCCCGGAAAATGCTGGACCGGTATCGGAAGTGGCATTTTGTCACAAACCAACCAAACGTGGTGGCCACGGACGCGGTCGTGTACATTCCCACCGAGCCCCAACATTTTCACAACCTACTTTGACACGGATACTGTACGAGACGATCCAACCTTTTGGCCCAAGACGGTACTGCAGGCCGTCTTTTTGCCATTGCGAACAAACAAAACAACAATTATCCTGGCTTTGGCGCAATTGAAAATCGATTGGTCCGAGCTCCCATTTTGCGGGCATTTGCAGATGCCCGAGCCCCCAATGCGGTGAAGGATTGGGTGGCCAAGATTGCACTCAATTTGACTTTGATCGAATCATTACAAGTCACTTTGCCTCGCCCATTGCTGCCACGCCGCAAGATTTTGCCAGTTGCTTTTCGTATCTGACACCCATCATGGGCAACAGCAACAGTAAGCTCCCACCCATTGCCTGTCAAGATTGGGAACTACTCGAAGGGTTGAATCAGGTCATTGCCGAAAACAAGCTTGGCGCTCCAGCTACTTTTGACTACAAGAAAGATTGCAATAGCAAAAAAGGCAAATGAAAAGGTCTTTACTCGCTAGGTCCTCCTCGGCGTGGTCTATTCTATCACCTAGGACGCCGAGCCTCTTGCAAATCCTTCTGCCCACACCTATAGGCACAAAGCTTCCAGTGCTCGTAAACTGGAACAGTGACTTCCTTGTAAATCCAAGTCACACGAATCTGGTATGAATTGTCACGCTTAAAAATGAAATTAAGGATCATAGTAGTGGTGTTGGATTGCAGGTCAAGGCAGCAAACACAGCATCGTCTGGGCTGGGTAAACCAAAATTTCCAGTGCCTCTGCCGCATACTGTCATGGCCATCAATAATTGAACAAGAACATTTTAGTATTGTGTAGGTTGATTGAAACGAGAAAGGGTCTCAAGAAATGACATGGGAAAAAGAATCAAGCAATATGCATAAGGTGAGTAGATGGAATCATACGAATGGGTGGTCGGAACAGCGGGCGGCCAATGTGGACTCTTGCGGCTGACTGTCGGTCTGTTTGTTTTGTCTTGGCCGGAGTCCAAAACACTTGGTCCCCGGCGATGTCGAATCTCACAGGTCGAATTGTAACCCAACAGATACCCCCAATGACCAAAACTACCTTGGCCATGCGCCACACATCGAGTACTTCCCAAAAGGTACAAATCCACAAATGCATCGTAAAAGTCCTCTGGTACCAGTGAGGGGTCTTTGGCATCATACATGTCCAAATGAAGCGGTTGTTCTGGTAGGCTCCATTGTTGGTTGTGCCACACCGTGACATTTTTGCTGCGTCCATACTCAATGGCTGTCTTGACGGCAAAGGCAGTGTCGGAAGCCACAAAGAATGGCCCACCAGGCCGCAACATCGAAATACAATTCATAGCATGGTGTGTCATTTGTGTCATTTCCTTCTCGGATCGTTCCTTGACGGCATACACAGCACGGATATGAGCTGCAGCATATTCCCCCGGAACAATCCCCAGTCTGTCAAAATTGTCCTTGACACGCTGTGCAATGGG
Source organism: Seminavis robusta (assembly GCA_903772945.1). NCBI lineage: Eukaryota > Bacillariophyta > Bacillariophyceae > Naviculales > Naviculaceae > Seminavis > Seminavis robusta. Next base: position 17,955 of record CAICTM010000376.1, on the reverse strand, counting down.
TGGGGCAGGAGTGAATGCCCAGTGCCACATGTGTCGAAACATGCCGAGCCTGCATGCTGTTCATCCCCTGGAGTGGATTGTCATCGTACCACTCTTGCCCATAGTCATTGGCTTGCATCTCACAAATCATAACTTGCATTCCAGACCAGTGGCATTGGCCAGTCGAACAATGTCTTGTTTTCTTCCACGAGCCTTGTTGGATAAGACGGAACCCGTCATGTAATGGGGTACACGCCAATCCAATCCACCTTCTGGAGGCAACAGATAATGCTCCAATGCAAAGGTTTGTTCCAATAAATCAACAAGATTCGATTGGTTCTGGCGGCCACTTTCAGAAAGAATGGCAGTGGTTTCAATCGATCGTCAATCCTCCGGCTTGTTCTCCTCGTCGAGCCACCATGACTAGATAGCGATAATGTGTATTCCAGTTGGTCTCATTCAGCTGAGCCCTTGTTTCTTGATGCCATGTGGCATATTCCTGCATCCAAGCAGGAAGGTTTGTGGTAATGGTGACTGGAGTTGGAGGCTCAGTACTACTCGCACTGATGTTAGCTTGTACCAAAAGCGACAATGGATCATTCTGGTCGACTGTCTCGTTGCCGACGCGAATTGTCATTGTCACATTCCCAGCGTCATAGTCCAAGGAATCATCCAAAGTAGCATCTGCAGCTCTGGGAGCCACCTGCAAGAGGCGCGAACTGATTTGCCAACAACCCAACCAGGAAACGATGAGTATGTTGATCACGATGATGAGACGAGGGTCGGCCAACTTGGTCATTGCAGCTCTCTGAAACAGAATATCTCTCTTCTTGAAACAATATATGCTGGGTTGCTGATCAATTAATTGTGGCGTGGTGCAGGTTAGCTTTATACCCAAAGCAATATCATTGTACTTGGTTGGGATGGATGGGAATATCCGTTGGGAAGGTGGTCGTTGTTATTGTAACAGTGAGAGCATCCAAGGCGCAAAAGCGGCAACAACCATCCTTCCCTTCCCCCTCTGGCTTGGACGCCTGGACCAAAAGAAAACTGGGTCAGCAGCAAATACCGTACGGTAGTGAAGGGTGGTTCAATGACTGCTTTGTGACCTTCCAGATTACACCAGTTTGACCCGTTCAAGACGGTGTCTCTGCCTCGTTGAAACAGAGGGTGGTAACGCTAACGGTAGAGCCGCACAGTACAAGGAAGACAAATACCAAAGATCGAAACTTTGGATTGATGCAATCCAGCTTAATGGGCTTACTTTAGTCATTGGAGTGCACCCGATGTCCTGGGAAAGAAGGATGCCACGAGGGCAAGATTGAAAAGAAAGGAAGTTGGTTGGGCCCACCGTAGGTTGTTCCGATTACTGCCAAATTTGGGTCCAAGCAAGGTTCCAGCACTGTCAGCCCTCACAAATCCAGCCACCAACACACACACAACCACTCAAAACCACGATGCAAACTGCGGTCAAACCCCGCTCGCGTGCCGCAACCCTGATAATGGTCTCTTGGCTCGGGTATTGGCGGGTGAACTCGAGGATCCTGCTGCAAGTGAGTGAAGACCTACGAACTTCGAGCCTCGACGAACCACTCAGTCCAGAAGATCAGGAATTCCTTGGCAACACCCCCAATACGACGACACACGGTCAGCTATTATTTATCGAGGAAGTTGCGCCCAACACGACACTGGCGCCACCCGAAACAACAATCCCGCCAGCAGTGACTATACCCAAAGATCTGACGGCAGATCTCCCACCGTGGCTGCAGGAATATGCCCAGTGGCATCGACAACAACGTGCTCGAATCAATGAACACAACTGGAAGTCCAAACGCAACAATTATCTCATTGTCACTGCCAGACGAGGTCAGCAAGCCGGAGGATTGACCGATCGATTGAAACCCCTTCCTCATTTCCTCAAATTGGCGGCCAAAACCAATCGAATCTTGTTGATTTACTGGAACAAACCCTTTTCATTGGAGCATTATCTGTTGCCACCCGACGGTGGATTGGATTGGCGTGTTCCCTTTTATATGGTGGAGGAAATTGTTGTCAAATCCAGAATCACCGCACGACAAGAAGATATTCGAAGCAAGGCACACAACAAAAGGTTCCAAATCGTCGCCACGGGAATGCAAGCACCCGACTATGGTCAAGACTGGTATGATGCAACCCCCTTGGAGGGCGATGAACTGCTCATACAATCGCATTGCCATTTTTCGACACATGTGGTACTGGGCATTCACTCCATCCCCTCCCATTGCACAGCGTGTCAAGGACAATTTTGACAGACTGGGACTTGTTCCGGGAGAATATGCTTCGGCTCATATTCGG
>CAICTM010000376.1:0-15617 GCA_903772945.1 Seminavis robusta | reverse complement strand
CTCTTGTGCTCATCTTCTGATTCAAGATCATTTGCGTCATTCGGAAGAACATCCTCCATATTGCCTTCATCAGGACGTTCATTCTCGTCCTCCTCGCCGTCCTCGTCCACCTCATCTTCATCTTCCACGGTTTCGACCGCAACAGTCGAGTTGGAATCAGAGGAGGACGATTTCAAGCTGGCGTGATCAGGGCTGTCATCAATTTCGTGCATGGTCCAATCGTAGCTCGGAAGACCAGTGATGTTTGGATTTGCCCTGGCGACATTGGTCGAGTGGACGCTCGAACTGATGTGGTGGTGTTGGTGGTGGAGTGGGGGCTTCGGAAGAATCGTCCTTGCTTGATTCAGAGCCAGACAAGTTGGCAGATGCTTCTTCCACAATGGTAACAGGGGCGGCCTCAGCTGCGGGAACAGCCACAGCGGGAACATCCACAGTTGAAGGTGCATCCTTGGCAATCAATTGTCGGGATGTTTTGACTTCCTTTGCTTTCGAACCATCAGGTTGCTCAAATTCAACATTCCAAGTGTGCTTCTTTCCCTCATCTTGAAAGGCTCCAAGGATGACTCCACGCCTATGAGGCTTTGCTTTCTCTTCTACAAAAGTCCCTCTTTTCAGATTCCGCTTTCGTTTCGACGCCATGGTCGCCAGATCAATCGATTTCCTCCGTTGTAATGAGCCGATAGTCGCACCTCGAAGCAAGCCCAGCACCGCGCCTATCTGGCTGAAATTTCCCACACATGTTGTTGTTGAAAGGTTTCGCTATACACAACGCAGCCAGCCATTCCTTCGGAGTGTCCTATCCCATTGTTGTGGTCTCCTTGAAAGCTTGAGAGAGGCCAAACTTTGTGTGTTGGAACGATCTTTGGCGTTGGTTGGAGGTCGGGGTGTGTGAGATCAATTAATTTAGTACAGTTTTGTTACAGTAAAGATTTATTTTAGAATTTGGTAGCCGTTGGCACGAAGCAGATCGCACAATCGATCCACTTCGATCGATTGGCTTCGCTGCGCACACTACTATTATTGGCAAGGAATAGGTCGAAAATGGTGGTTTATAAACAAGCAATTACGACACTACAGATAGATAGATGGGTCTCTTTGTCTCTTTGGTCTCTCGATGGTCCTCCAACAGCAGCTGGGCCGGTCTCAATGTACTCTTGTTTCTTACCAGAACTCTTGGGATGCTTCAACCTCTTGATACTCATCAGAGTCTTCTTCATCGACAATGCGACGGTTGCGGCGAGTTGTGCGGCGAGTATTGCGTCGGGGACGAACAGCAGGAGCGGGGACAGGAGCGGGGACAGGAGCGGGGACAGGAGTGGGGGCAGGAGCAACCTCTGCATCCGAATCCGAGCCTTCGGAATCCGAGCTGTCACTTGGGCTTTCGCTGTCAGACGTCTCGGGCAGAATGATTTCTTCAACGCCGATCGTGACCGAATCGTCTGACTCTTCTGACTCTTCTTCTTCTTCTTCGTCTCTTCCACATCCGAAAGCAAGTTGATGGTCTCTCCACGACGAGGGGCGGGGGCTTCAGCTGGTGGTCCTTCGGTCGCAGTTCCATGTATGGTGAAGCGGAGAGGCGCGTCGGATTGGAGCGTCATGAGCTGTGGACGGCCATTTTCGTCCAATGCATTGATGGTTAAAGACGTGATGAGCAAAGTCGTATCGTTCATGATGGATTGGTGCTTGCGATCACAAGAAATGAGACTTGATTTGTGCTTGGCGTGGAGCGAGATCCTTTTTGGCGCCGGAATTTTCCAGATTTTGTTGCAATGATTTGAATCCGGAGCATTCAAACAAGACCAAAGCCAGGGAGTGTACAGAGTATTGGATGATCATTGGATTCGATCATTGGAGTATTCAGGAAGCTTGGTCGTCTACTTCTTGCTTGCTCTCACTTTGCCTTGTCTCTCTCACGAAGCAGTCGCTCCAATTCGGAATGTGGGTCAACAAAATCATCAAGCCATCCGCCGCGGCCGCAGCCACCATGAAGGGCAACCTCGTGTATTGTATTTGGATCGCCTTGTCCCTTGTTACGTGGTCTGCCATTGCTGTACATCTTGCTTTGTCTTTCGGCATCTTCTCACTGAAAAGTGTGCATGCCATTTTGACTGGTTTGATCCGTCTGATCGACGGTGGATTTGGCTTGCGCAAGAGGGTTGTCGTGCTCTCACCCTCGCCCAAGAAGAGAGCTCCCCATCCTGTCACCAACACTCGTGAACAGCATCTTTGGAGCCGCGTTTTGGATATCGATGGCCTTCCATCCGGTCGAATTGGAAACGTCTCATTCCGGATCAAGTTGTTTGATGGAAGAAGAGCTCACTATCAGGGTGATCTCCAGCTCGAACGCTTTGGATCCACGATGCTTCATCGTCTTCGCTACAGCGTCTTCGAGACTCTAACTGATGAACTTGGTTCCAGTTTCCCAGGTGACAAACGGGATGGATGTTTGTACCTTCCACTCGATGGTCGAGTCAAGATGAAGGACTTGTACGGGAAGAGCAAAAGAAAGAGCATGAAAGTCCTCTCTTTGATGGCCGACTATGACTACAACTGCGACAACCTTGCCTGTATTCAGATTACAATTGAAATGGGGCATCGTGCTGAGTATATGAGCGCAGCATTACGCTTTCAGACTGACTTGGAGACGGCTGTGATGGGAGGCAACGATGCTGAGGAAGACTTGGTACGTACGGGCTCTCTGACAAGCCACCGCCGTGCCAAAACCTGGCTGGAAAGGGTCCATTGTTGCTGATGAACCTTCTAACATGTTGACGTTGACTTTCACTTCGGCTGTTGGTACAGGAGCATGCTGAATAGCCTTGGTTTTGATTGCTCCAGTACGATGGCGGTACCGCCTTTTAGCATTTTCGATCAATATATGGCTGTTAGTCGCAGCTATGCCACTCGACAGGATGCCGGACTCCTATTATGATAGATAGTTTAATCTCTAGAGTAGGTTTAAGTGAGGCCATGGTGCTTTTTTCAGCCAAAACGACCGGATATTGGTTGAGTTGTGGTCATTTTTCAACCGTAGCCATGTGGCGGCAGCTATATGACAATGGCGGCAGCCCAAAACGAGGCACTAGTCTTTCTCGTCGAGAGTGGTGGAACACCAATCTGCTGCAACTCTCGGTGGGTGGGTTGCTGTCGACTTGGGTGCCGGAACATGCCCATGCAGCGCCCATTACTACCCCCTACTTGATGGAAGAATATTTTCAGCCTCCGAATACGGCAGCCGATCAAGGTCGCTTTTACTTTCCCACCTTGACACCTCCCTTTGCCAAACGGGCTACCTACCAATACACATTGGGCCGAAATGCATGGGCATTGGAACAGCTATTGACATTTGCCAATGTGTCCGCGACCATTCGTTGCAACGTGGTGCAATTGGAATCCACCGGGGGATTGTGGGTGCATAGTCCCCATTGGCCCACGGGAGAGTTTTGTTACCTACTCGATCAGCTGCAGGGTGATGTGGAGCATATTGTCTTGCCGTGCAATGCGCTGGAACACAAGGCTCCCATGAAAGCCTTTATCCAGAAATATCCAAAGGCTCAAGTCTGGATCAGCCCTGGCCAGTATGGTCCGTTTGGTAGCTGTGGATTGGATACCGATTTTGATACCAAGAAAACTTCGAGCACGATGGGATACCGTGTCGATGGCATTCTAGGCGACAACATGGCCCAACCACCAAGCTGGGCCAGGAATTCGACATGGCCACTTTGTATGTGGATATCCCGGAAAATGCTGGACCGGTATCGGAAGTGGCATTTTGTCACAAACCAACCAAAACGTTGGTGGCCACGGACGCGGTCGTGTACATTCCCACCGAGGCCCCCAACATTTTCACAACCTACTTTGACACGGATACTGTACGAGACGATCCAACCTTTTGGCCCAAGACGGTACTGCAGGCCGTCTTTTTGCCATTGCGAACAAACGACGACAACAATTATCCTGGCTTTGGCGCAATTGAAAATCGATTGGTCCGAGCTCCCATTTTGCGGGCATTTGCAGATGCCCGAGCCCCCAATGCGGTGAAGGATTGGGTGGCCAAGATTGCGACTCAATTTGACTTTGATCGAATCATTACAAGTCACTTTGCCTCGCCCATTGCTGCCACGCCGCAAGATTTTGCCAGTTGCTTTTCGTATCTGACACCCATCACGGGCAACAGCAACAGCAACGACAAGCTCCCACCCATTGCCTGTCAAGATTGGGAACTACTCGAAGGGTTGAATCAGGTCATTGCCGAAAACAAGCTTGGCGCTCCAGCTACTTTTGACTACAAGAAAGATTGCCAATAGCAAAAAACGGCAATAAAGAAAGAGGTCTTTACTCGCCGCTAGGTCGCTCCTCGGCGTGGCTAATTCTATCACCTAGGACGCCGAGCCTCTTGCAAATCCTTCTGCCCACACCTATAGGCACAAAGCTTCCAGTGCCGACCTAAACGTTTAGTCCAACTCGAACAGTGACTTCCTTGTAAAGACCAGTCAGACGAATCTATGGTCACAGTGCATTAATAACTTCTGGTATCAAGTGTCACGGCCAAATGAAATTAAGGATCTCAAAGTAGTTGCATGTTGGAGTGCAGGTCAACGGCAGCAAACACAGCAGTCGTGCTGGGCTGGGTAAACCAAAATGGTCCAGTGGCCTCTGCCGCATACTGTCATGGCCATCAATAATTGAACAAGAACATTTTAGTATTGTGTAGGTTGATTGAAACGAGAAAGGGTCTAGTCAACAAGAAATGACATGGGAAAAAGAATCAAGCAACTATGCATACAGTGAGTAGATGGAATCATACGATATGGGTGGTCGGAACAGCGGGCGCGCCAATGGTGGATCTCTTGCCGGCTGACTGTCGGTCTGGTTTGTTGTTGTCTTGGCCGGAGTCCAAAAACACTTGGGTCCCCGGCGATGTCGAATCTCACAGGTCGAATTGTAACCCAACAGATACCCCCAATGACCAAAACTACCTTGGCCATGCGCCACACATCGAGTACTTCCCAAAAGGTACAAATCCACAAATGCATCGTAAAAGTCCTCTGGTACCAGTGAGGGGTCTTTGGCATCATACATGTCCAAATGAAGCGGTTGTTTCTGGTAGGCTCCATTGCTGGTTGTAGCCACAACTGTGACATTTTTGCTGCGTCCATACTCAATGGCTGTCTTGACGGCAAAGGCAGTGTCGGAAGCCACAAAGAATGGCCCACCAGGCCGCAACATCGAAATACAATTCATAGCATGGTGTGTCATGGTTGTCATTTCCTTCTCGGATCGTTCCTTGACGGCATACACAGCACGGATATGAGCTGCAGCATATTCCCCCGGAACAATCCCCAGTCTGTCAAAATTGTCCTTGACACGCTGTGCAATAGGTGGAGCAGGAGTGAATGCCCAGTGCCACATGTGTCGAAACATGCCGAGCCTTGCATGCTGTTCATCCCCTGGCAGTGGATTGTCATCGTACCACTCTTGCCCATAGTCATTGGCTTGCATCTCACAGATCATGACTTGCATTCCAGAACCAGTTGCATTGGCCAGTCGAACAATGTCTTGTTTTCTTCCACGAGCCTTGTTGGATAAGACGGAACCCGTCATGTAATGGGGTACACGCCAATCCAATCCACCTTCTGGGGCAACAGATAATGCTCCAAGCAAAGGTTTGTTCCAATAAATCAACAAGATTCGATTGGTTCTGGCGGCCACTTTCAGAAAGAATGGCAGTGGTTTCAATCGATCCGTCAATCCTCCGGCTTGTTCTCCTCGTCGAGCCACCATGACTAGATAGCGATAATGTGTATTCCAGTTGGTCTCATTCAGCTGAGCCCTTGTTTCTTGATGCCATGTGGCATATTCCTGCATCCAAGCAGGAAGGTTTGTGGTAATGGTGACTGGAGTTGGAGGCTCAGTACTACTCGCACTGATGTTAGCTTGTACCAAAAGCGACAATGGATCATTCTGGTCGACTGTCTCGTTGCCGACGCGAATTGTCATTGTCACATTCCCAGCGTCATAGTCCAAGGAATCATCCAAAGTAGCATCTGCAGCTCTGGGAGCCACCTGCAAGAGGCGCGAACTGATTTGCCAACAACCCAACCAGGAAACGATGAGTATGTTGATCACGATGATGAGACGAGGGTCGGCCAACTTGGTCATTGCAGCTCTCTGAAACAGAATATCTCTCTTCTTGAAACAATATATGCTGGGTTGCTGATCAATTAATTGTGGCGTGGTGCAGGTTAGCTTTATACCCAAAGCAATATCATTGTACTTGGTTGGGATGGATGGGAATATCCGTTGGGAAGGTGGTCGTTGTTATTGTAACAGTGAGAGCATCCAAGGCGCAAAAGCGGCAACAACCATCCTTCCCTTCCCCCTCTGGCTTGGACGCCTGGACCAAAAGAAAACTGGGTCAGCAGCAAATACCGTACGGTAGTGAAGGGTGGTTCAATGACTGCTTTGTGACCTTCCAGATTACACCAGTTTGACCCGTTCAAGACGGTGTCTCTGCCTCGTTGAAACAGAGGGTGGTAACGCTAACGGTAGAGCCGCACAGTACAAGGAAGACAAATACCAAAGATCGAAACTTTGGATTGATGCAATCCAGCTTAATGGGCTTACTTTAGTCATTGGAGTGCACCCGATGTCTCTGGGAAAGAAGGATGCCACGAGGGCAAGATTGAAAAGAAAGGAAGTTGGTTGGGCCCACCGTAGGTTGTTCCGATTACTGCCAAATTTGGGTCCAAGCAAGGTTCCAGCACTGTCAGCCCTCACAAATCCACGCCACCAACACACACAACACTTCAAAACCACGATGCAAACTGCGGTCAAACCCCGCTTCGCGTTTGCCGCAACCCTGATAATGGTCTCTTGGCTCGGGTATTGGCGGGTGAACTCGAGGATCCTGCTGCAAGTGAGTGAAGACCTACGAACTTCGAGCCTCGACGAACCACTCAGTCCAGAAGATCAGGAATTCCTTGGCAACACCCCCAATACGACGACACACGGTCAGCTATTATTTATCGAGGAAGTTGCGCCCAACACGACACTGGCGCCACCCGAAACAACAATCCCGCCAGCAGTGACTATACCCAAAGATCTGACGGCAGATCTCCCACCGTGGCTGCAGGAATATGCCCAGTGGCATCGACAACAACGTGCTCGAATCAATGAACACAACTGGAAGTCCAAACGCAACAATTATCTCATTGTCACTGCCAGACGAGGTCAGCAAGCCGGAGGATTGACCGATCGATTGAAACCCCTTCCTCATTTCCTCAAATTGGCGGCCAAAACCAATCGAATCTTGTTGATTTACTGGAACAAACCCTTTTCATTGGAGCATTATCTGTTGCCACCCGACGGTGGATTGGATTGGCGTGTTCCCTTTTATATGGTGGAGGAAATTGTTGTCAAATCCAGAATCACCGCACGACAAGAAGATATTCGAAGCAAGGCACACAACAAAAGGTTCCAAATCGTCGCCACGGGAATGCAAGCACCCGACTATGGTCAAGACTGGTATGATGCAACCCCCTTGGAGGGCGATGAACTGCCTCAATACAATCGCATTGCCATTTTTCGACACATGTGGTACTGGGCATTCACTCCATCCCCTCCCATTGCACAGCGTGTCAAGGACAATTTTGACAGACTGGGACTTGTTCCGGGAGAATATGCTTCGGCTCATATCCGGGCGGTGTATGCCGTCAAGGAACGACCCGAGTGGAAATACATTCACATGGCACAGCATGCCATGAATTGTATTTCCATGTTGCGACCGGGCGGCCCTTTCTTTGTGGCCTCGGACACTGCCTTTGTCGTCCAAGAAGCCATCAAGTATGGACGCAGGAAAAATGTCACGGTAGTGGCAACTACCAACAATGGAGCCTACCAAAAACAACCCCTTCATTTGGACATGTACAATGCCAGTGATCTGTCGCTTGTGCCAGAAGACTTTTACGATGCCTTTGTGATTTGTACCTTTGTGGGGTACTCGATGTGTGGCACATGGACATGGTAGTTTTGGTCATTGGGTATCTGTTGGGTTACAATTCCACGTGGAGATTCGACAAGTAAAAGGTCCAAAGTGTGAATGGACAGATCCTCCTTCCAATGCCACAATGGGTGTGCATTCTGCCAGCAGCGCTTCAGAGAAAAAGCATTCTCGTCCACTGTTTCGGCGTCCCATGGCATATGATTCCATCTATTCCTTTTCTCAATAAGAGAGCTTTTTAGACTTCTACATTTGAACTTTTAGGAAGGCACCATCTGTGTGTACTGATATCTGTGAGAAGTCGTATCACCAATCTCTTTCTCTTTTTTCAATGGACCCTTTCCAGCCAGGTTTTGGCACGGCGGTGGCTTGTCAGAGAGCCCGTACGTACCAAGTCTTCCTCAGCATCGTTGCCTCCCATCACAGCCGTCTCCAAGTCAGTCTGAAAGCGTAATGCTGCGCTCATATACTCAGCACGATGCCCCATTTCAATTGTAATCTGAATACAGGCAAGGTTGTCGCAGTTGTAGTCATAGTCGGCCATCAAAGAGAGGACTTTCATGCTCTTTCTTTTGCTCTTCCCGTACAAGTCCTTCATCTTGACTCGACCATCGAGTGGAAGGTACAAACATCCATCCCGTTTGTCACCTGGGAAACTGGAACCAAGTTCATCAGTTAGAGTCTCGAAGACGCTGTAGCGAAGACGATGAAGCATCGTGGATCCAAAGCGTTCGAGCTGGAGATCACCCTGATAGTGAGCTCTTCTTCCATCAAACAACTTGATCCGGAATGAGACGTTTCCAATTCGACCGGATGGAAGGCCATCGATATCCAAAACGCGGCTCCAAAGATGCTGTTCACGAGTGTTGGTGACAGGATGGGGAGCTCTCTTCTTGGGCGAGGGTGAGAGCACGACAACCCTCTTGCGCAAGCCAAATCCACCGTCGATCAGACGGATCAAACCAGTCAAAATGGCATGCACACTTTTCAGTGAGAAGATGCCGAAAGACAAAGCAAGATGTACAGCAATGGCAGACCACGTAACAAGGGACAAGGCGATCCAAATACAATACACGAGGTTGCCCTTCATGGTGGCTGCGGCCGCGGCGGATGGCTTGATGATTTTGTTGACCCACATTCCGAATTGGAGCGACTGCTTCGTGAGAGAGACAAGGCAAAGTGAGAGCAAGCAAGAAGTAGACGACCAAGCTTCCTGAATACTCCAATGATCGAATCCAATGATCATCCAATACTCTGTACACTCCCTGGCTTTGGTCTTGTTTGAATGCTCCGGATTCAAATCATTGCAACAAAATCTGGAAAATTCCGGCGCCAAAAAGGATCTCGCTCCACGCCAAGCACAAATCAAGTCTCATTTCTTGTGATCGCAAGCACCAATCCATCATGAACGATACGACTTTGCTCATCACGTCTTTAACCATCAATGCATTGGACGAAAATGGCCGTCCACAGCTCATGACGCTCCAATCCGACGCGCCTCTCCGCTTCACCATACATGGAACTGCGACCGAAGGACCACCAGCTGAAGCCCCCGCCCCTCGTCGTGGAGAGACCATCAACTTGCTTTCGGATGTGGAAGAGACGAAAGAAGAAGAAGAGTCAGAAGAGTCAGACGATTCGGTCACGATCGGCGTTGAAGAAATCATTCTGCCCGAGACGTCTGACAGCGAAAGCCCAAGTGACAGCTCGGATTCCGAAGGCTCGGATTCGGATGCAGAGGTTGCTCCTGCCCCCACTCCTGTCCCCGCTCCTGTCCCCGCTCCTGTCCCCGCTCCTGCTGTTCGTCCCCGACGCAATACTCGCCGCACAACTCGCCGCAACCGTCGCATTGTCGATGAAGAAGACTCTGATGAGTATCAAGAGGTTGAAGCATCCCAAGAGTTCTGGTAAGAAACAAGAGTACATTGAGACCGGCCCAGCTGCTGTTGGAGGACCATCGAGAGACCAAAGAGACAAAGAGACCCATCTATCTATCTGTAGTGTCGTAATTGCTTGTTTATAAACCACCATTTTCGACCTATTCCTTGCCAATAATAGTAGTGTGCGCAGCGAAGCCAATCGATCGAAGTGGATCGATTGTGCGATCTGCTTCGTGCCAACGGCTACCAAATTCTAAAATAAATCTTTACTGTAACAAAACTGTACTAAATTAATTGATCTCACACACCCCGACCTCCAACCAACGCCAAAGATCGTTCCAACACACAAAGTTTGGCCTCTCTCAAGCTTTCAAGGAGACCACAACAATGGGATAGGACACTCCGAAGGAATGGCTGGCTGCGTTGTGTATAGCGAAACCTTTCAACAACAACATGTGTGGGAAATTTCAGCCAGATAGGCGCGGTGCTGGGCTTGCTTCGAGGTGCGACTATCGGCTCATTACAACGGAGGAAATCGATTGATCTGGCGACCATGGCGTCGAAACGAAAGCGGAATCTGAAAAGAGGGACTTTTGTAGAAGAGAAAGCAAAGCCTCATAGGCGTGGAGTCATCCTTGGAGCCTTTCAAGATGAGGGAAAGAAGCACACTTGGAATGTTGAATTTGAGCAACCTGATGGTTCGAAAGCAAAGGAAGTCAAAACATCCCGACAATTGATTGCCAAGGATGCACCTTCAACTGTGGATGTTCCCGCTGTGGCTGTTCCCGCAGCTGAGGCCGCCCCTGTTACCATTGTGGAAGAAGCATCTGCCAACTTGTCTGGCTCTGAATCAAGCAAGGACGATTCTTCCGAAGCCCCCACTCCACCACCAACACCACCACCATCAGATTCGAGCGTCCACTCGACCAATGTCGCCAGGGCAAATCCAAACATCACTGGTCTTCCGAGCTACGATTGGACCATGCACGAAATTGATGACAGCCCTGATCACGCCAGCTTGAAATCGTCCTCCTCTGATTCCAACTCGACTGTTGCGGTCGAAACCGTGGAAGATGAAGATGAGGTGGACGAGGACGGCGAGGAGGACGAGAATGAACGTCCTGATGAAGGCAATATGGAGGATGTTCTTCCGAATGACGCAAATGATCTTGAATCAGAAGATGAGCACAAGAGAAAGCAAGAACTCTATTTGCAGGAAAAAGCAGAGCTGCTCGAAAATGGATGGACCGAAATAATGGAGTCCAAAAGGCCACCATTAGCTCCAGATGTTCGAGTGCAAACCAAGGGCAAGAAGAACCAACGCAATGGCATCATCATTAGAAAAGTTGAGAAGAAGGTTTGGCTGGTTCAATTTGACGATAGCGACCAACCCGAAGAAATTTCCCCTTACTCCTTGGTCCAGATCTTCGAACCGAAGAAGTACAAATGGACGCTTGTTGAGAACTCAGAGCCGGATGAGCCGATAGAGGAATATGCGGATGTTGGACTTGTTGGTTTTGACTTCAATCAGTTCTCTCCTGGCAGAGTTTCAAAGACAAATGAAGCATACGAGTATCCTTATCTGAAGCTGATCCAAAAGTTGTGGGGAGGAAGCTGGCAGGAGCAGATGACACGAGTCAATGAACGAATTGACGAACTGAATGAGGCAGAACACAAAACGAAGAAGAAGAAGAAGAACATCGTTCGGAGGATCAGTCAACGGGAGTTTTGGGTCTTCATTGGGCTGATGATTGTGGCAGCCGCGCATCGTCTTGGTGGCCATCAGCTTTGGGAGAAGCCTTCAAATCGATACGACTTCACAATGACAGAAACCCTCAATTATGGGATCCACGGAAAGGAAGTCATGGCCGAATATCGCTTCAACGCAATCAAGGCAGTGTTCCCGTATGCTTTCCACGATAAGAAGGCAAAGAAAGATGGTGATCCGTGGTGGATGATCAGAGGCTTTGTTAATGGCTACAACTACATTCGGTCATTGTGGATCGCTGCGTCTGTCTTCAAAGTGATGGATGAGACAATGTGTGCGTATCGACCTCGGACGTCTAAGTATGGAGGACTGCCTCATATTTCATACATCAAGCGGAAGCCAGAGCCTCTTGGCACTGAATTCAAAACTGTCGCGTGCTCCAAAACAGGAATCATGCTGTACATCGAAATTCAAGAAGGCGCAGAGGCCATGGCCAAAAAGGAGTACGCCAACGACTACGGTGGCATGTCTGCGTGTACTTTCAGGATGGTTGACGGCACGGTGCACAGCGGCCAGAAGTGGGGATCAAGGAAAAGGGCGAAAGAAGATAACAAGCCCGAGCTCTTCAAGGGAGATTCTTGGTTTACAAGTGTGCCTGTTGCTGAATGGATGTCGGAGCGAGGCCATGGCTACGTTGGTGCAATCAAAAACAGCCACCGATTGTTTCCAAAGAACGCACTTGAAAAGAAGATGAAACCATGGCCGAGTGGGTCGACACTTGTAATGGAGTGCCACACACCTGACGGCCATGATCTCATTGCAATTGGATACAAGTACAACAAGAAGAAAGTGCTGCAATTTGTCGCTACAAAGAGTGCTGGATCCACCAAGCCTGGTAAGCCTTACATCGCGAGGTTCTGTGACAGTGTTGGCAACCTCTGTGAGAGAGAAGTGGAGCGACCAGCCATCATTTCCGAATACTTTTCCGACAGCAATGCCATTGATGCACACAATCATGTCCGGCAAGGAGAGCTCAGACTTGAAAAGAGGTGGATTACACAGGACTGTTGGTTTCGGTTGGCCACAACGTTGATTGGAATGGTTGTCACAGATGCATGGAAATCATTGCGACACGGCGGCCCTGATCAGAAACAGAGAGATATGGGCATCAACCAGTTTGCTGACCGAGTTGCCTATGACCTCATCCACAACAAGCTTCCGGATGAAACCACCGCCACTCAAGCATTGAATCTGGCTGTGGATGAGCCTCCATTGTCAACCGTCAATGTCGACAGATCTCGTCGTGAAGAAGTCATCTCTCCTGTCTCTGTTGCAAGTACATTGGAGGATCTTTCAAGGAGCCACGTCAAGATTGCCAATCCGGAGATTGTGGCTAGCTCTGGACGGCCACGGAGAAGGACTTGTCGGGTGAAAGGCTGCACCAAAGAGACGCAATGGCTCTGTGGCAATCCAGCATGCATGAATCACTGCTACAATGCCAATGGAAAAGAAGTGTATGGCAAGTTTTATTGCACAGATCACTGGCCCCAGGAGCATTGGAAGGAACTGGAAGAGGCAGCAAACAGGCGACGCGGCAACCGATTCAACGAGTAGCACGGTACGCACAAAAACCTGAATCATGGCCTCGATCTGTCGTCATTGTCTAACATTGTGTCTGTTGCTATTACAGCTCTGATTTGGTTTGGTTTGGTCGGCGGAATGGCTTGGAATCAGCTCTAACAGTGGTGGGAGTCCACCGGACACCTATTTTTGACACGACTTGTTGGCAGCAAGTAATGGACTATAGAAGCGTCCTATTAACCTCCACACGTCTTCAGACTCTAAGAAGAGTCAAAAGGTGGCCCTAGTTGCACTATTTGACGGTCCAAAGACGCCTATTAGAGATGTCGCCTCATGGCGGTACCGCCATTTTTTCATCCCAAAACGAGGCACTAGGCGAAAGAAGTTCCCGAAACGTATGCCCAGCTTCCAAATCAGCACGGAAGGCATCTCATTTCGCAAGGCGGTGCCCATTTCGGAACTTATTAGGATTTCGGAAACCTTTCTAAGCCAGCCTACATTCAAATGTGTCACACGGTACTGACGTCTAATTAGAAAATTCGATCGTTTAATATATATATATAGTCCTTAATAATAGCATAGAGCAATCCAGCCACCAATCCGGCTCATTCAAGTTGGAATCTTCAGAAAAGCACCGATTTTACCTTCCAGATTGGGAAAGTTAGCTCACAAATTGCCGAAGAACGGTCTTAGTAAATGGCGCGGACCAGACGTCTTATTGCAACCAACAGTACTAGAATACCCACACGAGAGGAGTACGAAGCCACGTTTCTCAAGCGAACGCCAACACTATACATAGAGATTGACGGAATGAAGCGTAAATACACCGGACCGAAAGCAAGAGAAGACATTGATAATGGTAAGCATATGCACTTTGATTCGTGTGGCATTGAGTTTCATGTAGAATTGCACTGGTTGGCTCTGTATTAGACTGATTTGGTGACAACTCCGGATTGAAACACAGGACGTTTCCTGTGTTTGTGTTAAGTAAGGGTAGCCAAGATTGCACTATCTATTGCTCAACCATGGAGACCCACGGCAATGATGTTGGCTTGTCGCATGCACCCATGCGAATCCAAGAGCATTCCTCGAGTTATCGTTTGTCATTTTCCTCATAAATTCGATAGTTTGCAACCAAAAAGCGAAAGCTCTGCCTCTGTTCAGTCTCATCTTACACCCATTTCCTCCATTGCTGCTGCTACCATTCCTTCCTCCTCCTGTCCTGCCCCTGCATTGGCTTCTCATTTGCAATACACGGCTCTTAGCCTTATTCGCGACTCGATCCTAGATAGGGTTTGAGTTCGACTCATGACTGAGTCTCTCGTGAATAGTCATTGAGACAGGGTTCTCAATGACCGCTCTAGTCATACTAGGTTGATGATGAAACATCGCTCTAGATATTTAGCCAGCGTGGAGTACTTCCACGCTACTAGATCCAGGCTAGACGAATCTTCCACGCGTTCCGTTTTAGGATCGTGGAGATACGTAGGATTACTACCGCAACCTACTCTATCACACTTTATAGTCTCCCGCGGGAGACCAGATCTACGATCCTTTGATGGTGATCTCTCTCGTTGATTAGTTTTCATAGCTTTCTAATCTCTCTCGTAACTTTCATTCTCTCAAACACAAAACACTCGAAAGATCTTTACACTAGCTTTTAGTGTAGTGCATTTTGTTAACAAACACAATAGCTTTCAGCTACCCTCAACCTCTTCCTTCACCATGAAGATTGCTCAAGGAAAGCATGCGTTCACCAACTTCGAGAAACCATTCTTCCTCTCGTCGACAATGACGAAGACGCCGAGGTCGACGATTCTCGTGCAACCACCTACAAACTTCGCACCGTTCCTGCAGATGCAAACAGTGCCAAATACACCTTCAAGGTAGCCATCATCAATGGTTCCAACACTCCACGTCAGACCATCAAGTGGGCTACGAATATGGAGAAGGTCTTCGTTGGACTCAACCTTGCTAGTCCCGACGACAAACATCGCCTTCTCAAGGAGATGACTTCCAGCTCTGCGAAGAGTGCCTACGAAGCTGGGTGTGCAGGCCATCGTGCCGTGCGTCATAACGCCCTACGACAAATTGTTATGAACGCAATTCCTCCACGCGATGTGACTTCTGGAGAAACCGAAGTAGCCTTCCAGGCTCGTGTCCAAGCCGCATGGGACGGTGCAGCGGAACCCGCTCTAAGCGATGCTGACATCACCTTTGGAATCAACGCGGTCATCGAAGCAGCCTGTCCTTACAAGGCTCTCGAAAATCAGAAACGCTTCATGCGTCGCAAGATGCGTAAGCCTAGCGAGATGACAACTCGCGCCTACATCAACAACCTCACTCGGATGAATACTGATGAGCTTCCACGTTTGCCACCTTTCGGTGTCAATCAACAGTTGAACCAGGACGAATTCATCGACATCATCTGTCATGGCATTCCTCG
>CAICTM010000375.1:0-72351 GCA_903772945.1 Seminavis robusta | reverse complement strand
GTATTTTATTGTACGGGATACAGTCAACGCATGTACATGACATGAAAGTCGCTTGCGTTCTTCACATTTTAAAGTTGGTTCCTAATTTTTCGTGGTCGCCTGTGTTTTGATTGGACGCTTGATTTTTTTCAATGACTGACTTTGAATGACGTACGAGGTGACATGCGAATCTCAGAAAGGTAGTGTAGTAATAAAATTTTTATATATAGATTAATTACCCTATATCCCTACCGTTTATACTTATAACAAGAACCGTCTTCTCGCTGGAACATTTCATTCGTATTTATCTTCTCCTAGGACAGAAAGCCCAATAGTATCCTTAAATCTTGCAAGCATGTCTCTCATCGTTGTGGCATGGCAAAGTTCTTTGGATCCCAATCCACTTCTTCAATAAGAACAAACCACTCTTGGTTCGCACCCTTGATAAAACCACGTAAGACCAGTTTTACAGTATCGCCATGAATTTACCAATAACCACACTGCAGTATATCCCTGTAATTTGTGTCAGTTGTCGCAGAATTGCTGATAATCGGGAACTGCTTACCTTTCTCTTGGTGTGTACAACTTCTCCGTCATAAAACCATCTGGTGCTGAAGTGTAGTCTTGCTCCGTTACATAAAAAGTACGTGGCATAAAAGTCTCCATTTCATGTTCCAACAAGGATAGATTTGACTTGACCTGAGAAAAAAGCCCGAATCTTGCGCCGTTGTCGAGTTGAATAATCATGGGGTGCAACCATCCCTCACAATCACCTTTCTCACAAAAACCGAGATCCATTGGCTCTCCATTCGGAACATTCGTGTTCTCTGTAAACATTACAGACACCCCTTATATAACTCAAAGCAGGATCAACACGTTTTCGTGAGTCCGAACCGGGTTTTAACGAGTCTTCTCACATGTTAAAAGAAGTGCTTTAAAACCGAATTGCTCTTAACAGGAACCAGTGTCCCTGCTTGATTGGCCATTTGAAGATCGTCCATGAAAATGAGTACTGCATCCATCAGCACGGAACATCAGCAGGTTTGTTCTTCCCCGCAAAATTCTTCGAAGATAGCTGAGTTAATGGCATCTCGATCTCGATTCAGATAAGTAGCAACTTGAATGTTCTCTGGTGGAACATGGGTTGGGCCAACCAGCAGGCGTCATTGATGGTCTCAATATCTTCTTCTGTTGGTCGCCCTTCACGGAATCTTAACAGCGTTGCCCCCATTCAGGATCGTCTTTGAAGCGGTGCATTCCATCTACTCAATAAATGAATTCAGAAGTCATGAAATTCAGGAATGGTGTGCTGAGATTGTAAATTGGGGGCGTCCACTGGTTCAAGTTGAGAGTAGTCCCCGCGAACACCAAGTTAAGTCCCCCAAATGGTTGGTATTCGTCTTGCATCAAGGTCTTGGTGTAGTGGAATATCTTCACTAAGTCAAGTTCCCCCGCGAATGAAATTTCGTCGATGATAAGACATCCGTGCGTCACTCCATTCTTCTACCAAGTTCTTCGCCACACTTCCCGAGTTCTGTTCAATCCCACAGCTGAATGCGTTGTTTCCCCATGCAGTATTGTAGCAGCAACCCCGACATAGCAGTGACAACAATGGTTCGGTCGTTAAATGGATGATCAATCAAACCTGCAGAATTCTTTGCCATAGGCATGACTAAGTCAATTACGGTAGTCTTCCCACTTCCTCAGGCCCATGTAGAAGAAGAATCAGTTGGGTGCCACGTACTTCCCTTCAAAATCAAAAGTTTTTACGAGAAAGTCGGACTTTTGCCTTCAACCCCATATCCGGACTCCATCCTCTAAGTCCACCTTTTCAGCTTCCTCATAAAATTCAACAAGAAGGCTGCAATGATACACTCGAAAGCCCTTCTCTGTTTGTCGTCCAGATTGGCAGCCGTTGCCCAGTCACTTATATTTCTCACGCTTCCATTCGCTGCGACACTTCAACCTGCGATTGTACTTAAATACATTTGCCCTTGGATGCACTCCCGTTTGTTAAGTAGAACTTCAATGATCTTGTGATATCGAGGTGTAGCGGTTTCACTTTGCTTCTCTTTGTAGTGCCAGTCGTGTGAAAGTCAGCACTTATGGTAACAAATCCGTCTTCATCTAACGAATTTCAGGAATGGGTAACTGCACTTGTATCCTGCGTTGTCGCTTCCATTGTGACGTATAGCCGTAAAACTAAGACCATCAATGTGCTTGCCAGAAAAGTCCCGGTTTGAATTGTGTGCCCTGGCTCTCAAGATCACTGTATCCAATCTTCGTAAACTTTTTGAATCAGATCATCTCCTCATGTTCGTGCTCATAATCAGATTCGTTTTCGTACATGTCCTCCTCCCAATGTTCGGTCTATAGGGCTTGGACTCGTTGAAGATCATCCCTTTCACTTAAACTCGGGTGTTGAAAGCGGTGTCTTGAATGTCCTGGATGAATGACAGGTTCCTTTCTGAAAAGACGACGGGTTCTTCGTAATTCGCTTTTCTCAGAACATCGTTATTCATACACTTCACGAAGTCTTTCAGCGAAGCATAGTTGGTCTGGGTACGGACTTCTTTAAATCAGCCAGACATCGATGCGGCAAGTACAACCCAATAGCTAGTCGAATACGTAGACTTCTACAGGGCCTTCTAAGTAATGCGCGCCGGGTATAATTCAAACCTCTGCCCCCATCGGTACCATTACCCCTAAAGCAAATCGTCTCCAGGAGACGAAATTTCACAGCTTGCTGGCTAAACCTTCCCCAGGTCCAAAATCTGCTTCTCGCATGACAACGAGCAAACAGATCGACCATGATAGGGCGACAATGAGCTTCAAGAACACCGCTGATGGCAGCAGGGCTAGCAGAACTGGTAGCAGCGGCAAGAACAAGAATGAGAAACGGTATGGATCGTCGGGTGGGAAATGGAAGCTGCAATCGTACACTCTTCGCTACGCTCTGGGTGCCATGGAGAAGCAGGCCCACGAAATCCACAAAAAGGCAAAGGTACTTTATTCTTGGAGCTGTTGCTCTCGTCGTGTATGAATGTATGTATGGAATTGCAAGTGGATTGACTCTTTGATTATCGATCTTGTTCGAACAGGACCCGGTGCAGCAGAAACGACTAGAGCAACTCACTGCCGAGACCATTGGCCGTGTTCGACAGCGTTTGAATGAGCAGCGATCTGTGAGTGAGTGAGTCTGGCAGGAGTGTCAGTTCCGTACTGCTAAATCATTGAGGTTTCTCATGTCTTTTTTATGAATTACTCCACATCTATCATTTTATTAAAAGCTTCCTTCCAAGTATCAAAAAGCTGAAGACCCCTGTGTGGATAACTTGGAGCAGCTGAATCGACAACGGCAGGGAGAAATTAAGTCCAACCAAAAGCTTCTAGCGGCTTTGCAGAAACAAGTCAAGGAAAACGAAAAAGAAATCCAAAGGATGACCAAGGAGAAAAGAGCCCGAAAGAAGAAACTGGACAATCTACTACTACAAGCACAGGAAGAAGATAGTAGTGATCACGGCCAGCAAGTTGATGATGATTTGCTGCCCGAGGACAATCCTGAGGAGACTTGGTCCAATCAACACCAAGTCCCTAGATCCTTGCAGGAAGCAAGCGATTCCAGCAGCTATCGGTTGGCTCCCAAAGGCACCATGGTCAAATTTCTCGATGCACTAAAGAGTTGCAGTCAAGATTAGACTAGTCACACAGAACGAGCAAATTGAGCGCTAGTCTACAGTTTGATGACGCGCATCGTCTGGGTTGTCCGTCCGGTTGGTGACACTGGCTGGTTTGGGCGGCAACACATCCTATGGTACCCTCTGTAGCAAGCAAGAACAGACATGAAAGAACGCATCAGAGTATGCTCCACAGAGTCCAAGACAGCGGGGACCTTGATGCCGTGACGGAGAACTCTTGAAGTCTCAAATCCCATGGGTGCTATTACTTCTAGAATGCTACAAACTTGTATCTTATTACTTCTAGAATGCCAGCTATGGTGCTCATTGGCAGTGCTAAGATGGTCTTTGGCCAAGATGTCGCTTGTTTTCGGTCAAGTTGACACAATCAGTACGGTTCTTTGTTTCTGTAGCCTTCCACATTCGCGCGTCATTGGCTGCCACCAAAAATTGCCAATTTGTTCATGAAAGAAAAACATCCTGAAATCTTTGTAATGATTGTTGTGTTGTGCCGTTGTAAACTTTTTCCCTAATCAAACTGTCCTGACGCTGGTGGCACGGTTCTTCCTCCCACTTTGGGATCCATGGTCAAAAAGTGATCCCAGGACACCCAATCCCCCGTTTCCGTGTAATACTCTTCTGGTTTTTTGGGAATGTAGGGTGTTCGGAGATTCCCATTGGCCACCAAATCATCGAATTCTTCCTGCGTGTCGGGCCCCAAGTTGTACTGAACCCACCGTCGAGCATCCAAGTAGGGCAGTTTGCGAGGTTTTCGTTTCAGAAATCTCTTGGTATTTTCTTCTTCCAACCGCAGTTTGGCCGCCCTCCAGGAAATCTCTTTCATCATGCCATCATTATTGTCTTCTTCCTTGCTCATCATCAGTCTCATGAGATGATCATTGGTAGTAGCAAAAGCAGAAATGCTACCGGTACACGTAGCAGGAGAAACCACAAAGGCAAGTGATACTTGGAGGAATGCTCCAGTCAACCAAATCGTATGGACCAGTAGAGCTTTCATTGTTTTCATTGTGGGCTTCACACCTTTTTTGTTGGTTTATCAAGATGGTGCCTTCAGAACTTTGACGACAACAATAACAGAAAAGAGTTCTGGCCGAACAGAAAAAAATGAGGAGGAGACATCTGTTTCCGTCTTTGGAGGTGTCATTGCTTTGTTCTCACAACGCGTACACGTACGCCTGTGTTTCACAGCTTTGCTGTGTTCTCATCGGAGGCAGCATCGACGACCATGACACTCGATCGTCGACGGCCGCTGGATCCCTCCGCTACCGTACTGCAATAAGACGCTATCATCACCATGGCTTCCTCCATCTTGATGCGACGGGCTCTCTCGAGACTGGCTACACGTTCCAATGTCGTTGCTACTACTAGTAGGCGACCAACCATGGTGGCTTTCTTCTCGGCGCAAGCAGAGACACCGACACCTGGCGTTGGCAAGTACAAGACGTCGACCGGCCTGGTACGTTGCTCTGTTTGTGGTGTGTGTCATCAATCTGAATTCTGCTAAATGGAGATCTGTATTCTAATGTAATGTAGGTCGGTCTAGCGGTGGAACCGGATTGGTACAATGTCTTGATAGAGAAGCACCAGTCCCTCTTGGACAAGATGGAAGCCAGTGAGATGCCCGAGACGGCACAGTATCGGATTGATGTCACCAAATGGTGCAACTTTACCCTCAAGGCCGTCAAGTCCAACCCCGAAAACCCAGAAGCCATCGAAGACATTTGCAACATGGGTCAGGTAGAGGAAATGATTGAGCAAGCCGACGATGAAATGGCTGTCTTGGACATGTATCTGGAAGATCGAATTTGGGAACTGGTCGAACAGGCCAATCCAACGGTGGACTACAATCCGGATCCCACCGTAGACCCAATGGGTGCAGATGGAGATCCCGATGTTGCGGATGCCATTCGTGAGGGTGTCGAAGGACTCTCCAAAGAATAAACCAGATATTTAGCTACATTTCGTCCCGTGATGACACTCAAAAGGCACCGTTGCCTGGGTAGCAATCAATCAGTACTATGCAGTGACTTAAACTCAAAATACATATTTGTTTTCATCGTAGGCTCCATGCGAGGAAAGTGTTGATATCCCAAGTCGACAGGATGCTCAGTGACATCACCAATGTAATCTGGCTCTTGTATGAAGCGGGCTCGAAGGACAGGTTCGTTACACGAACTACAGCTGTTCGGTACCCCAACTCTTCCCAACCGTATCGGTTGTGTTGAACAAAAATTAATTGATGGCGCCCACTATTGCAGGCTTTGATGATAGAGGTTGGGGCCCAAATATTGCAAGATACTTTTGCAAGCTGTTCATTTGTATTCTCCAGTGTACGACATCATATTCTAGCTGTGTGTCCTTCCGCCTTTTCTTGTTGTTGTGACTGGTGCTACACATACATGTACCAAGAGTCCCTTTTCTGAGTTGGGTCCAGGTCTTTCGTTGCATTGCTCAAATACCGTACTGAAGCTGCAGCTCGGGGCCACACTTCCTTCACTGTCTTTGTTGGCACTATCCATCTCAAGCTCCGCATTGGCTGCACCTCCAAAGTCAAGGATTTCAGCACTCAAAAGATACGAAGGTGACGTACCGGTACTAGTACGATAGATACTCTGCATCCTGCCGAAAGGTGCGATTACCTACCGTATACTAAACGGTACCCTATAGAACAACTAATCTAAGTGGTCATACACTTTTCTTTATCTATTTTTCTTTATCAAGTACTACTGGTATCATGATTGTTGTTATTGTCGTTGAAAACTGGCGACACTTTGGTACATGCAAACGACGGACTCGACCCACATGAGTGTGTTGACCAGTGGATCCGATAGCCACGGCTGGGTATCCCAATTGGGCAAGGACCAATGAATCGCGGGCAAAGCAAACAGCAAATCGCGGACAATTTGCAATCTCAAATTCTGCATGGTGGCGCGAGTGGATTGTATACTGACCCTGGCAGTTCCATCATCTTCCTCGTCATCATCGTCAGTTTTTTTCTTGTGTTCCAACTGATTCAATTGATTCTTGTGTTTACGAAGTTCCAAGAAACACTGGAGGATTTCCGTGACGATATAGGCGAACCAACAACGACACGACCATGCCGATAACTGTTCCGCCAAGCGAGACGGTCCTGCCGTTTTGGGAAATAGCAATTTGGGAGTTTGCCATTGAACGTAAGCGGCATGTTCGAGAGGATAATATCCGATCATGGTCCACGCCAGGATTTTTCCCAAAATCTGTCCCTTTGGATTGTAACTCCAACTGCCACTGCGGGCGGCTTCCAAAGCAGGCGGCAATTGAAGAAGTCGTAGGACGTAACGGGCAAAACTGAGTTCATTACAGAGTTTGCGAAGGGCATCCCGTAACACGGTCTTGTCTTTGTAGTAATAGGAAATCATCCAGAGGGTATATTGCAAGAGTTTGATGCCTCGATCTTGATTGATACCCGGGCTCATGAATTTGGTGTATCCCTGCAAGAAACGGTCCAGAAAGGAACGGGTATCCAACGTCATATTATTATCATTGGAAGGATGTTCCACCATCAAGGGGGGAGAACTGCTGCTGTCGGGGCTGCGGCATCCGTCTGTCATTTTTCTTTATTTGTAAAAGAGTGAGAGATTGCTTTTTTGTGGCTTTGGTCAAAGATAATTCAAAAATAATAATGGGATTCTCTTATTAGCTAGTCATCCCTTGCCAATCTCTTTCACGGAATCTTCTGAACTTGATAAGAGTCGAGTCAATGATGCATTGCCCACGGCCATCATGTTGGCACCAACAATCGGGATGCGAAGAGATGAGGGTGGCGTCATGTGAAGCCTGACAACCCTCCGTTCAGTGGGCAGAAGGCTGTTTGCTCAGTGGATTGAAGATTGCACAGAAGATCCACGGATCTTTCGGATCTTCTTGACTGTCACAAAAGGACATTCTTTCTTTTACAAGCCACCGCACGGAAGACCCAACAAGCCGACGTAAAAGGCTTCTCATAGATGACTCACAGAGCACAGACATCATCATCAAGTACGGTACCCTTGGCATCTATCTTATCCAACCAACCCCATTTGCCACAACCAGACAACCGAAAAGCGAGTATATATATCACCATCATAGCTTTGCTCTAGCTAGAGAATCTTCCGGTACGGTATACCATCCAAATAATGAGACAACCAAGCCTGGCATCTCTTGCCCTATTCCTATTCTTACTGCTGCATGTTGTACCAGAAGAAGTATCGGGTCAGTTTTGGGCGCGAGAAGGTGCCAAAGAAAAGGGAGACCACGAAGAAGTAGTTCACGGCGGCGACGACGAGAATTCTCAAAAGATCCATCTTCCTGTAGTCAAACTCTCCAATGATAATACCATTCCATTGGTTGGGTTGGGTGTGGGGAACTTGCAGCACTACGTGGTACCACTCATGGTGGCGGGTGCAATTCAGGACGACAAACGAACACGGCTCATTGATACATCGCATATCAGCGACAATGAACACCTCGTGGCAGAGGGGATCCAGGAAGGGATGGAACGGGTCTTGGGCGGCAACGACAGAATAGTGACAATCCATGTCGTCACCAAGGTATGGTATACCTATTTGGGATACGAACGCACAAAACTATCCATTCGAGAATCCTTCCAAGCCTTGAAATCTGCCATGGACCATCCCAGGGTAGACCTCAAGGTACACATCTTATTGCACTGGCCGCGCTGTTACGACAACATTTCATGGATGAGTTGTCAAGAAGATGAAGCACGAACACCCCACCATATCAAAGCGGCAGGACCTCCACCCCATCAAGACAAGGATGCTTGGAAGGGCAGTTGGAAGGCACTGGAAGAAGCATATCTGGGGGACGAGTTTCCCATTCGCAGTATTGGAGTGGCCAATTTTCACTTAAAAGACATGGAAGAACTAGAGGAGTTGGCACAAGTACAGCCACACATTTTGCAACTCAATGTCTGGTCACTCCTATACGATTCACAGCTCATTGACTATTGCTACAAGCACGGAATTCATGTACAGGTATACAGCATCTTGAATGGAATTGTCACGGAACCACAAAAGGCACCCAATGCATTTCATCATTTGCAAAAGGTCGCATCCGAATTGACCGACGACAAACAACCACACAGCCAACAGGAACAAGAAGAAGACGAAGTGTCACCCGCGCAAGTCGTCTTGGCATGGCTGGTACAGCATGGAGTGTCCATTGTTCCACGAACATCACGGCTCAGTCGATTGAAGGAAAACTCGGCCGTGGCACTGGCATCGGTGCCGGATCTGTCCGTGGAACAAGTGGAAACCGTGGCCCATTCGGTCGAGGCATTTTTAAGTGAGGATGATTTGGAAAAGGATATTCACGTCAAAATTACCTTTCATGCCACCACAAAGGATACCTTTTTGTATTGGAACACACACGATGGGGGTGAAATTAAAGTGGCATTTATTCCAAAGGGAGAGAGCTTCAATGAAATGACATATCCCAATCATAGCTTTCGACTATACGATGCACGGAACAAGGACCACTTTATAGAGTACAAGGTGGACGCCAAATTTGGATCGCATGAACATGTTCATGCGGAACTGTAAAACGAAAGAAGAAGAAGAAGAGACAATAATACACACACTTGTAGATAGGGAATTGATTACAGTCTCATCGCTGCTGCGCGTTTTTCGGTGGGATGATGGTCACAGCTATCTATCTACCCTGATGAGTTGCCTTTTTGAGCACAGCAACTCTCAATGTGTATTTGTTTTATTCATTCAAGTTTCCCTTGTGATCCGCATTGCATCGATTTCCAACTCAAGGCTGACGCAGTCGCGTTCCATCGTGTCAGAGGAAGAGGCAATCAAACGGCTTGGAACGACGTCAAAAGGCAAGCAATACGAAGGCTAGTGCGACAATCGTCTTCAAATCCGCTGCGGATGGACAGCGACCACCACAGCGGTTGTAAAGCCCAACGAGAAGGAGCTACTGTACGGCACGCAGTAGCCAACTACCGGTGCTGTGCTGTGGCCAAGTAAGTTCCAGTCCGCCTGAATTGCAGGTTGGCTGGTTGACCCCACCACATGCATACGATACAGTAAGTAAATATTCATTTTGATACTACTTTCTTAGTTTTGAACTCCTTTCGTAAGTGCCACTCACAATAAAACTTTCCGTTTTCCTCTTTCTAGCTTTTGTGTGGTTCTTTTCCACTCACAATACAATGCAAACTTTCGTTTTCCTCTAGGTACTTCGATGATTCTGTTTCCTCTTGTTTCACTCGCTCTCCCTCTGGGGCTCCTTTAGCTTGTCTCTTCTCCATGTCCTACATGCACCTTCCTAGGCATAGCCGGACTTTTCAGCCAAGATGTGCATGAAACGACGAGCGCCGCTGAAGGAGGCCCAGGCCAAGAGTCGGATGAAGAGTTCCTCGTCTTCGTCGCAGTCCTCAGGGACAGCTTTGGCAAGTCTTTCGTCCACCTGGTACAGTCGTACGGAGCCTTGGCGAGGCTGTCAGGATTCTTGTCTTTGCCGTGGAGGCCCACCAAGTCCAGAACGGATAGCTAGCTAGACAAACAATGGTATCTTATAGTGGTGTATCGTAGTCTTATCGCTCCGCCTGAATGGCAGTGTTCATCAAGAAATGGCATACTAGCTGGTACCATTCTTTTTCCCAACAGAGCAGTGCATGCACATGGTTTTAGACGGGGAACTGATACGCGGGCGCATCAATAGTTACCGCTCCTACTTTGAGGGACTGGGGAGGATGGATTAGTACAGCAGTCTTCAATATTCACAGCTGCACAACTCGTGCCACTCTCTTGGTTCCCTCTTGTATACAGGCCATTCGTCCATCCTTCTGCGTTTTCGGGTCAAATTCAATGGAATCAGGAGGAAGGAAGGAATCAGAATCAAATGTTTGGATTCTTAGGAAGATCGTCTTCGGACAAGAAAGGCACAACACTTTGCCATGCAGATTGCTTGGAACTTGGCCAACATGACAAAGACCGGTCTTAGCATTTGGCACATGGCAGCAATCAGAATGCGCAGTCCCGTTGCTCCTCCGGGCAAAAAGCTAATCAGATAGTAGACGAGTGCCACAATTTGCAAAGCCGAACAGACCATGACAATGACGTAACCACGAGCTCCACCCAGATTAAAAGTGAAATGCAGTGTTGCCACCATGCTCGCCACGTAAATTGTTGTGAAATATTTTCGGTCTCCAGCACACATACTCTTCAAATGTTCCATGGGTCCCTTGAGAATGCCAAAGCTACCCATAAAGAGAAGACTCCCAAACGTAAAGGATATCGCAAATTTCTGAGGTCGTGTAGTGATCAATGGCATTCCTACTCCAAATGCCAGCGCAAAAAAGACGATCGACAGTAGAATTAGCGCTGTAAAGACCTGCCATTAAACAAGAAAGGGTAGTAAAATGGAGTGTCGTTAGCTCTAACCAAGGCAGACAGGATAATGAGGGTAGCATGTCGCCGTCCTGGATGATCTATCTGATACGGTACCCACCTTGAATCTCTGTTGATAGTTCATCCCCAATATCTTTCTTGGCATTTGGGATTCCATCGTCTCTCGAATGTTCTGAAGACTCATGTTTGGCATCCCATCGTAGAGAGGCAGCAGCTGATCCGTGCCCACATTGACATTGCCGATATCCATTCCAAACCAATTGCTACCACCGCCGCCCTCTTCGGCTGGTTGCTGATTTTGGGACCAATTTCCAAAACCAGACATTGTCTCTTCGTAGCTTATAATTGACTGAGTTTGGATAGAGTTGTAGTTGTAGCCCTTCTGTCTCTCCTCGGTGCAAGGCTTATTACAAGCTAGCTAGTTGTTGCGATGCTCGCCAAAGTGAGTCGATGGGTGCGTGTGTTCTCGATGTTGGTGTCTAAATTTTGTCACGAGTTACAGACGACTGAACAAGCCGGAAAGGCTGGAAATGCACAAACGTGGGCACGGTCTCTCGTAGCTAGCCAGAGTTTAGTGATGTAACAGTGGCCGGTACCGGTGCCGGTGCCTGGGTTTCCTGGTGCGGTATGTATGATTCGATTCGATTCCGTGTTTGTGGTCTCCTTCCTTGGAACTTTGATCAGCGATACACGCAACAGGCAAAACAAAGGCTACAAGATCTTTCAAACCAGAGGGATCAATGATACCGTAGCGCACGGTGTGCAAGTAGCAGTGCTTTCCCAAGCAGTGCCGGTATTCGCCATAGTTCTTTGACAGTATTACCATTACCAGACTTGGTTTATGTTGTTGAATGTCAAGAGAGAGTCGAGTCCCAGGCTCGGTCCATCGGTCCTTACGATATACCGGTGGCTATCGGTGCATCTGGATTCTGGATGTATGGAGTGTTACGTAGTACCGGTGCCAGAGTACATGTACGTACGTACCGATACCATGGCACCGGTACCGTACCGGTAGGGCTCGAAGAGGCTTTCAACTGGGCAAATTCAAACGGGGCCCATGTTCACGGATAGAGAACCACGTAGACGGCATGTGCCAGCGGAAGCTTCGAGCGAATTCAATTTAATTGGCAAAGTCGCCTTCGAAACTTGGGAGAGCAAACGGCGCGAAGAACACCATTGCTCATTGCTACAAACGCTTGTCCAAAGCTAGCTAGTGAGTGAGAGAGAGAGAGAGAGACAGACAGAGACAGAACCATAGCCATGACGAAAGAAAGCTTGCGCAAGAAACACGAGGAGCTGCCGCCTTCATCTTCGTCATTCGAATCGAATCTCCGTTCGTAGGTGTAGTGAAGGCAGGAGACTGTACCGTCGGGTAGTTGAATCCTGATTGTCTTGTAACGAAGGGCACGGAAAGGTTGTAACGCGCAACTCCAACGTATCCCAAAATGGCACCCGATGCTGCATTGCGCCACGCCAATTCGATGTAGACTTAGTCAGTCGCCTACCGGTACTACCGTATTCGTATAACACTTTGTAGGTCAAATATTCTTCCGCATGGTTTTTCTAGTAGTTCGAATCATCCACAGAGCATAGAGGGTTTCCTAGGTACCAACAAGTAGGTTCATTTCTTTGTTGTTGCATGCGAGATAGTCGTCTTGCCTGAATCTGCTATGTTCTTCTTGGACAACAAGCAAAATCGTTCCTTGGTTCTCCCTTTGAGTACATGGATACCGATGTAACCAATCCTTTCAAGCCTTCATGCGTTTATTTCATTCTTTGCGTATCATATGATGATGCCCAGGGGTCAAAAACCAGAAGGTGCATAGATCATGTCGGACTCTGAATAAATTCCTCGTGACTTGTCGTCATTCCACCCAACGCCCTTCTTCTGCCTCTATCTTTTCCTGCTTGTTGTTCCTCTCAAAATGGCTTGTTCCCCAACATGGCAAATGCCAGTCCCATCCCCCCATACGCCATGGCCCCCACGAAGGGTTTTGGGAATTGTGGGTTTCGGTAAAAGAACATTGGATCCACAAAGGGAACACTTAGGTTGTACCGCATAACTCCAACATATCCCAAAATGGCGCCCGATGCTGCATTGTGCCACGCCGACTCTCGCCCTTGAATGGCCACCATGGGGCATTGGAGTGTATTGTAGAGGTAAATCCCACCCATGTTGAACATGGCCAGTTGTGGCGAAAACGGCATGCCCTGTGCCACGCTGAGACCGGTAAAGAGACCCCCGAACATGACGCTGGGAGTAATGGGGTCCATCAGACAGTGTTTTTGATAATAGACATTCATGGCTTAGTCTAAAGTCAGTGCCGTAGGTATTGTTTGGACAAGCTTTTTGGATAGCTATGGGCTCGAGCGAGAGGTACTGTATCCTTGGGGGTATCCGTGGGCGACACCAAAATCTTGGTTGTGGATGGAGGGTTTGTGTTTGTGGTGTCAACACGAAGATAGCCATGAGCTTGTGAGTAGAACAGCGGTGGTGCCAGTTTCGTGGGCGGCACCAGAATCGAATCTTTGTGTGGAGCGTGTGGTGGTTGTGGTGTCAACTTTTGAAAAACCTGAGCCCTAAAACACTGACTCAGTGTTTTCTTCTTCAACACCTCATCCTCCATGCATGCAAGCAACAACAGCCTTCAAAGATCTGTCGAAGATGACGCCCTTCTTGCGCGATGCTTCATTCAATTAATTGAGTAGCTAACACTGAGCTGTATCTGGGTAGCATTTCCAATGTTTTGTAGTGGATCAAGATGAATCTTCCTGTGTTTTACCTCTTGATTTGGATTGGTATCCGTCGTAGCTTGGTAGTGGCCTTTGTGCCATCCTGTCCAACTGCCACCGGTACATCAACAAGATCATCAGCACTCGACAACCCGCACTCCTGCTTGTACTCATCCACCGATGACTATAACTTTATGGCCAGTTTACAAAAACGCATGGATCAAGTGATGGAACGAGATACCACACTCCCACTGGTTGTGTTGGATGCAATGCTACCCCGTCAGGTTCTGAATATTACTGTCAAGAATGGTCTCTTGATGGAACTTGTTCGACAACGTCTCCAAGAGGAAACTCCCAGTTTCGGTATGGTGGGACATGCCAAATTGGCCAATGGCAAGCAAGTCACTCTGTCGTCGGGCGTCGAAGTGGAAATTGTGGGCAATCCCAAAGTTACCGACGAAGGACTGCATTTGTCTCTCAAAGGGACGCGACGTTTCCGCATTTTTGACAAGGAACAAATCGAAACGACACCATCCGGGTGGACTCAGGCCAAGGTGCAGTTTTTGAATTCCACACAAGAGGATCGAGCAGATGATACTGATACCATGAGCATGGCCCGGGCCATGCAAATGGCACGCGAATTCTCCGAACCCAACTTGGCCATGGAAGAACAACAATCGTTGGTAGAAATGTGGCTCGAACTCGCACGGACTAGAGAACGACGACCGAATCAGATCGATCAGTTGTTGCAAGACTTGGGACCCATGCCCAGTTGGAAAGACCCTAGTGAATGTGCCTTTTGGGTCGGAGCACTCATCAACCCCATTCCCGCCATGGGAGTCGCTTTTGAGATTCGACCCAAACTCTTACTGGCCAAAACGGCGGAAGAACGAACCCAGATTGCACTTGATGCCATTTGGAACTCCATTCAACACATGCAAGGGGCCGATCGATTCGAACAGCGGAAAGGGTGGTGATGATACTATTATCACTGCACAACTCGGTACATGTAAATACTATATAATCTGAAGCTTCTCTCTTTGGTAAGGAGCGAAAACGACAGATGTCGTTTCAATGTCGTGCTTTTTGCACGTATGATGAAAGGAGCGAATGGAATATCTCAATCTCGCTGCTTCACCTCGTGTCGTCTCAAATAGAATTCAACGACCAGGTATAAAAATGACTCCCCAGAACGAACGTTACTCTGTCAAAGGAAGATTCTTGATTTTATAGATGTTGAGAACGGCATCGTCGCCGAATCTAGCCTCCGCTGCTGGGGCAAACGTTGACGAGGAGTGGAGTCTTCAATCAATCTCTGTGCTTGTATTCCTGGCTGGCTTGGCATCAGCTCAACCAATGACCTTGGAGGTGCGGATCATTCAATCACTCCATCCGTACGGTGCACTGTACACCGCTTCCAAACTCGAGTAAGCTCAAGCAAGGTTCGTCGGAAGGCAGAGGATGAGCTTTCAACTCGTGGTAGGCCGCTTTGTCCTTTCGGTGTCTCGAGTGGCCATGCCCTTCCTTAGGTGTTCTGGAGCACTCGGCTGGACTGTCACTCTTGTGGCATCATGATGCTCAACTCCCCCGCTGCAACATAGTGCCGGCAATGTGCAAGACGGTAGGGATTATTTGATTCGTTCTTTTGCAAAGAACCATACTACCCCATCTTGAGTTCATTCACGGTTCGATCAGGTCGGTGGCGAAGAAGATGACAGTGAAAATATCCATTCATCCATCCGCAAATGGAAACAGGGCCAAGCCCAGAAGCAGCAACCTGCCCAGCAGATCACTACTTGAAGCCAGTTCAGGTTCCTCGGAGGAAACGACACGCAAACCATCTGAAAAACTCTCAGAGGCTGCGCTAACCCAAGCGTCACAAGATTCAGCAGCCATCCGGGCAGGAAGCATCGGTTCTGCGAAATACAAAGTTTTGAGTCTTGTCGCCCTTGCCATGTTATCCACTTCCTACTGTACGGTATGTCATGTGCTGGCAAAACTATAAAACAGCAGGCTTCCGGGGCTTGGCTTGCTCCTTTGTCATTTTAAATGGATTATCTTGATGCTATGCCTAACTGCATGTCCTCACCGTTGTACAAGATTTGGAAGGATCCGTTGATCGGGACCTCGAGGCGGTGATCCAGGTAGGCTTGATCTGTCTTTCTTTACAGAGCACGCAATTGATTGACAGCACAAGGCGAAAAAATTGTCAGGTTGTCGAGATAGATGAATCCAGCCACAGATGATCGAGTTGTAATGCATGTATTGGTCTTGCCATGATACAACGCAGTGTTGATAATTTGTCCAAGCTTTTGCAGTTTGCTCTTGCCATCACACATCATACTTGTATCAAGGAGTCTTCTTGTCCAACCCAAAAAAGAGTTGTTTTCCATCGTCCGAGAGCCCAGTTGGCCCTCCCACCCCGCCCGCCTCGAATACGATTGGTACCGGTACGCTCCATGGTTTCTTGGATTGTGGATTGTGGTGGATGTTGTCGGAATTATTTGTCTCATCAATATTTTGTACCCCCGAACGGGAATGGTTATTGTTGTCGTTGTATCCCCAGGCAAAAACAGACTTGGGTGCAACACGCTGGGCCATGAGTTTGGCATATTCCATTTTCTTGTGTAGCAACTGAAACGCCAAGTAATCATCAACTGGATCCTCTCCTTCCTCCGTGTCATGATGGTTATTTTCGTTGCTGTTTTGGTCGTTGTTTTGGGTCTTGTGGTTGGCTTGCAAGGCTTTGGCTCTCCATCCATACTCAATGTGTCCCGCTCGAATGTACTTGGCCCCCATGTGCACACTGATCATGACGGCCACATATGCCATCAGAGTGATAATGATTCCATGCACATATCCAAACACGGCCGATGTATCAGCAAAGATGCCCCATCCAAAAAAGTGTGTCATGGCAAAGAGCATGTATAGCATTTCATTGAATGCATTACCGGCCATTTGAATGCGAAGTCGATCACTGTCCCGGGCAGCTCTGGCAACGGCACTGGTGTAGACGCGTCCATACATGATGATCATCATTCCCAAAATGGACATGATGCTCCATCCGTAGAGATGAATGAGGGCTAGCCAGTTCATGGTTGATACTTTTGCAAATGGGTCGGAAGTTCGATATTGAATAAAATCGGGAGGATTCCAGGCCATGGGTACGGAAAAAGTCATGAGCAAGGCAGCCACCACGGAAGTCTCCAAGACTCCATCAAAGTTTTCTTTGGATTGCTCTGATATCCCGTTGATCACAGATAAGGTAACATCGTTGACGTCTACTCGCGTTGTGGCACTCTTGTTGTTAGTGTCATTGTTAGTGTCATTGGTACAGTGCAACTGTTCCAGAATGTGAGCTTGCAAGGTATGCATTCCGGACACTCGTCTCCAAGTCTTCAACTCCTTCTCCATGGCTCGAATCTCTTGATCCAGTTCCAACAACACGTGATCCTCCGAAGAAGAAGAAGATCTCGTACTTGCGGCGATTTCGGGATCCCCTAATAATTGAATATCTATAGAAGGATCGCTCAGTTGTCTTGACTTTTTGTTCTGTTTTTCTCGCAGTCTCCTCGGGCTTCCTCCTCCCACAGATAGACCGACTTCTTCATCATACTCGGCATAATCCACGTCCGTCAAACTATTGTGACCACGGGAAGCATTCAATGAACGACGCATCCTACAATTATTATATTACACACAACACAGCCAATTGAGATGGAGCCATCCGAGTTGGTATCATTTGTGTTGTGATGAGAGAGGAAGTCTACATGTATGGTCATATGGTACGTGTAGCTTGAGGACGATGGAAGGGTCTTTCGACTATGCCATACCAGTACAGAAGTTTCGTTCTGATCGTCGCACTTTGAGGTCAGTCAGTTAGAGTGCGTTTTGCTTGGATTTGCCATGGACTTATCAGACTCGACTCTGCCGCGTCACTGGACCCATGACTCGGCTGCACTCGACTTATTGATGCTACGCTGTATTGCCACCGTACCGGTACCGGTAGCGGTACAAGTACACACGTACGTCGCCGTACCGTACAGTACATGTACAGTACTGCATTCAACACATTTTTAGCCTTGGGTGACGTCAGGATTACGACGGCTGGATTCGATTGATTCGATTCGATTCGAGTGAATCATCAGGCTGTTTCAAGGACATTGAGAAGGTTTGACCTCATGTACAGTACTACTGTACATATTATAGTATCTTTATCTTCCGGAGTTTTGCCTGACATCTCAGAAGCCAGAAGCCTCCCAAGAGACATTCCGAGGTCATAATGAGAATTCCAGATGCATTTGCAGACTTGCAGCGCTAGCTAGCTTGCAGCAAATCAAATGGATTACTGTACATGTAGTACAGTCGTAAAGGAAAGTTGAGAAAGGCAACTGCCAATGGAATCATGGGATAGGCTCTTCGGCTCTTCCAGAACAGCAGCTGAAGATCAATCTAAGTGAAGTAACAGTGTTAATGAAATCTGGCCCTCTGGCTTCCTTCTGGAGAATGCAGACATGCAGACATCGCGATTGAGTTACGTGGCGTCCAATGAAATAACTCTTTTGAGGCTCTTCTTCCTGCACTTCAAGCATGCGTAAGTTTTGTGTGTGCTGATAGTGCAGACACATGCTTGACGTCATCTACCGTTTGGTAGTCGTATAACGGTAAAAGGAGGAGCCATGCGTTTCATTGCAGAATTTGAATGAACTGATCGTACCGGTTTTGGCGACTGCCTGCGCAAAACCGACGTGTTCTTGAAAGATCCACTTGCTCGGGGTTCTCTGTTGTCAATGTTCCAGTGCACTTGTATGCCGAGTATCCCAAGCTTCTCGCTCGACTTCTCAGTGGGCAGTCCGCACTGATCTGGCAAACGCTTGCTGTTCTTGTCGAGTCGCGCCATTGGATTGGCTTCTTCTCTCCTACTACTAGGCTTTCCTTGCTTTGGCTCCATACATCTCTAAATTTGCGTTCGGCTAGTTGTGTTGCATTATCTAAGCTAGCGTCTGTATATATACATACATTATTTGTTTGGAAGGAAGGAAGATGACAATGTGGCGATTTCTGCAAGCCGAGTCCAGTGATGCCGAAGAGTACACAAGCTCTGGGCAATTTGACCCCGCCGTCTTCTGGGGTGTGATTGCGTTTATCGTGACGCTCTTGACATGTGCCTGTGTCTGGTGTTGTTGGTTTGGGGGCAAGGACAGTTTCGTGTATTGGGTCTCGGGAGAAGGACGAGTTGCCTCCGATTTGGAATACCAATCGACCTTGCGACAACGACATGAACGCCGCATGGCAGCACGAAGAAGTACTCCCACGAAGCGCACCTTTCGCCTTAAGAGAAGCTTTGTGCGCAATAAGGTGCAAATGGTAAGAGGCAGTGGCTGGGTTGTTATCATTATCTATGGGTATATCTCTTCTTGGGTATCTCGTTATCTAATATTATCTTGCTGCTCGCCATTAAAATGTTTGTCCAGGTGGTTCAAGACGGCGATATCGTGCAAGGGGATGACATGGATATTACAGCTGTCAGCTCTAGTAGCTCCAGTGAGGAACCCATGATGGCGTCGCCTCCTGACGTGGAGAGTGGATTGGCCACTTCGGATGATGCTCCAGTAGCGGGAGAGGATGCTACCCCTTCCAAGGACCAAAGCGACGAGGACACGGTGGCAACCGACCAAGATGGCCACGAGGATGCAATTGCATCGGAGGAAACAGC
This sequence comes from Seminavis robusta, assembly GCA_903772945.1. Lineage (NCBI taxonomy): Eukaryota > Bacillariophyta > Bacillariophyceae > Naviculales > Naviculaceae > Seminavis > Seminavis robusta. The sequence continues at coordinate 52,825 of CAICTM010000375.1, read as the reverse complement.
CACCGAGGAAGCAAACCTGCAAGCCATGGAAGAAGGACAACCTGAAGAGTCTGCTGCCAATCCAGAGGAAGAAACCATTACTACAGGCATGGCGCAGGTCGACACTGGCGTGGCCACCACCATTACGATGGATGGAGGACCGGACTTGGCCGAACACGGATATTTGGTGCTTCGACCTGGCAACTGCAAACATCCACCCCAACACAATGCCCGCATGGTACCCAACTGCTGTGCCATTTGTCTCTGCGATTACGAAAAAGGAGACACGGTCGTATGGTCCTGTCACAAGGAATGCAAACACGCCTTTCATCAAGAATGCATCCTCGAATGGCTACTCAAAATTCAAGACGGCGGAACACCCTGTCCTTGCTGTCGACAAGAATTCACTGACTGGGAAACCATGAGACAAGAACGCAAGATCAAGTGGGCTGCCGGACATACCTTTAATGCCTCCTCGGTGCGATTCACCTAGTCATCTATCCAGTCAAGAATCGAATCACAACCGAAACAGATATATAGGACGCCAACAGAACAGCAAGTTCTTGGCGAATCCTCTCCCGACTGACGACATTTTGTCAGCAACACGACAAACTACTTGCTGTGAGAACTTGTTCGGGGGGATTGGGATTCACCGCCGCTGGTCAAGACCCGTACGCGATGCCTCCAACCAGGGCATGCCGATTCCAATCACTTCCATTCACACGACAATCGCGCTTCCCAACCAACCCTTCTGACAACCGCTGCATTTCTACACTTTCTTTGGATCCATACGCATTTGTTCAGTTTCACCTCCACAACATATGCATACATCTATCTGCACAGGCAACCATAACTAAGTCATAGTGTAATAATGCATCTGACATTCAACACCCTCTTTATCTTGTCCCCCCCTCCCCGTGTTACAGAAAGGCGGAAGACGAGAATTCTGGCCAGCATTCTGAAAAGTTTGGCTTTCTAAACCCCGTCGTGCCAGTGACATGAAAACACGAGAAGCTAGCATGTTTGAATGCAATTGGTAAGGCGGGATGTTGCAGGAATTCGTGTGGCATTGGTTCTCGATGGCCCAGCTGCGAAAAGCTCGGAACAACATCCTTAAGGCTTCCCTGCTGTTGGGTCGGCTGGATCCTCGATGCGGTGGAAGCAACAACCCGTAACTAAACGTGAAAAGTACGGTCCTTGAGATGATCCGTTCCGAAGCCGTGAAGACGTCCTCCTACGGCTCTGACTTGAGGAATGACTGTGGGGTCCGGCTCGCTACGTGTAGACAAGTGCGTCGAACATTCATGTATCATTTTAGACTCCACTCGTCACTTGACTCTACCGGTAGTGGAGGGTCGAGTCGAGTCGAGTGACAGTCGGGTACCGTAGAGGCTGGATAGAAGCATCAACACCACCCTCAACGCTAAAGCACGGATTGCAGATGATTCCTTCGGTAGCCATCATGGCATTGGGACGTCTTCCCACAGTTGCTCTTGTCTGCTTGGCTCCCATAGCAGCTAACTAGCTACAGGAGGAAAGAAGAATCGAATGATTTCAATCGTCAAAATAACAAGCTTTCAACTCGTCGAGTGCCAGTTAACGGTGTGGCTCTTCGCTCTTTCACCCGCTACACGGGCATACAATTGGAGGTCTGGAGCTCATGGTGAATTGTACTCATTATTTACCGACTGCATAACTTCCGTAGCAAGTTAGCGAGTACAACAGCACTGCAATGTGGATCCTTTGGCAACACGAGAAGATCCTTCCATCAAGAACGAGAAATTGCTGCTTTCTTCCATGACAACCTTTGCTTGGCCAAGCCAGCTAGAAGCTTGGGCCGTTCGGCCAATTGCTGTTACCCCAACCGCTGTTTTCTCCTGGCCGCTGGAATGGTTCACTGGTACCACCTAATCCACTGCTGCGTTTGGGCCCTCCTTTCTTCCGTGTATTACCACTGCCAGTCGTTCCATCCATAGGACTGCTTGTCCCGCCGAGGGGAGTTAGGGGAGCGTAAGGGTCAACAGCATTCAAGGGGGTTCCCCTCAATGTGTTTGCATCCTGAGGCTGAATGCTCTGTGGTGGCCCCCCTTGCCGGGCTTGTTCAGGTTGATATCCAGTGCCATCAATGGGCTTCCTGTAGGTTTGTCCTGGTCCACCGCCTCCCGAGCCCGTGTCGAGCCCTTCTCGTGGAATGTACCCTTGTCCTGCCGTCGCACGCCCACCCAAGTCACGTCCGGGTATGCTATTGGCTCCTCCACCATTTCTCATATAGTCGCCCTGATCTTGCATGGGTACAAATCCTTCTCCTGTTGGTTGATCCAGAGGACGATCTTGATATCCCCCTGGAGGACTTTGCTGCAATGGATTATTTCTTCCTCCAGGCGGGGGCATCATTCGTCCTTGTTCTTGTCCCATGCCCTGCTGTTGCGGCATTCCCTGGTCTTGTCTCATGCCCTGCTGTTGTGGCATTCCCTGGTCTTGTCTCATGCCCTGCTGTTGCGGCATTCCCTGATCTTGTCTCATGCCCTGCTGTTGCGGCATTCCCTGGTCTTGTCTCATGCCCTGCTGTTGTGGCATTCCTTGTTGCATATTCTGCTGCTGCGGCATCCCAAATTCTTGTGGCTGATTGGGTCGGGCCTGTGGTGGGGCGTCTTTGCGAGCTTGGACCGGAGGTCGTTCCCGTTGGGGCAAGTTTCCTCGTGCCATTATGCCTCCATCAATTTGCCATACTGTTCCCGTAATCCAATCGTTGGTGATCAAGGGCATAGTTGCCTGCGCCACTTCTTGTACCGAGCCGACCTTGTCTACGAGCATTTTATCGGTCCAATCTTTGAGATTTCTTGGATTCCGAAAATACTCGGCGGTTCGCTCGACTTCGACAGGTCCCGGAGCAATGGCATTGACACGAATATTATGCTCGGCATACTCCATGGCCATGGATTTGGTGAGCATATCCAATCCAGCCTTACTAACCGCATATGCGGACATGTATTCATTCGATTTTTCTCCGTGAATGGAACTGACATTGATAATGACACCACCACCACGTTGTTTCATTCCCTTGATGGCCATGTGACTGAGTAGACGAGGTGCATTCAAATTGATATTGAGGGTATCACGCCATTCCGTTACGTAATCGTCATCATCTTCCATGGCCAATTTGGCCACTACCCCGGCATTATTGACTAGAACATCGATCCCTTCGGGCCAAATGCCGTGGATTTGCTGGAATAGAGAATGAATATGTGCGGGATGGGAAAAGTCGCACTGGGATATTCCCGGACAGACGCCGTTGCGTTCTTCAATGAGCCGTGCCGTTTCACGAGCCCCATCTTGACGTTGGTTGTAGTGGACCAAGACGTGAGCTCCTGCTTGTGCCAACTCTAAGGCAATCCCTCGACCAATTCCTCCACTGGATCCGGTCACCAATACTCGTTTGTTTTGAAGATTGTACGCAGCAGCTGTGGCTATTAATGACAAAAGAAGTAGCACTTGTGAAGCCAACAAGAAGGGGTATCCTCGGTGTGGTGTTGCTAACGACCTCATGCTGATGCTTTGTGCTTGTAGAAAGTAGTAAGGAGAAGGCCACTGACGTATACCGGTAGATGTCGATACCCTCTTGCGTTGCCACCAACCTTTTAGGGGATAATGATTTATCAACTAACTTTGTTATCTGATAATGGAACTGCTAAGCTCGGTCTCAACGGTATCTTGGTTGTCAACTCGTAACGAGCTGCTACCGTGACAGTTGTGGGAAGGATACAGATATCGTGGATCCTCGAATGGAATGGAATCTTTGGTTGGCCACAACGCCACAACAACCAAAAGGATTTGATTTGGTGTGTCAAAGAAAACGAGAACAACAAAAGTGAGCTAAAAGTGCGTCAGTATCGAGGTAGCGCTCCCACCGCCGGCAGGATTTTGAAATGGCTGGCCTAATCACAGAACGACGGCTGGCTCGCGTCAACTCCTCGCTGAAATTCCTTCATTTTTCTCTCGCTATCTTGCTTGCTCATTTATCGCTTGTGGCTGGGTGGGGTAGCTAGCGCAAAACAGTTTCGAAAGTAATAATGCGAAAGAGAGAAGTCTCGTGGATCTCATCACTTCAATTACATTACTGCAAAAACAACCATGGTGGTCGTCAAACGAAGGACACGATCACGAGTGGAGCAGACTCTGGATAGCATCGGTTTCTCGTCTCCCGCACAGGTGCCCTACGGCGACGGAGGATCCCCGCGATTCCTGGGTGGTGGAAATAGCTCCAGATGGACTCCAGGACGACGATTCTCCTTTGAGCTCAACACTTCCAAGCAATCGTACAAGTGGCTCATTCGATTCATGTGCATGGTAGCATGCGTGTCGATGATCGGAGCCTACAAAGCTAGCCATGCCGCCAAGAACATTGCAGCCAACCTCGAAGGTCAACAAATTGCACTCAAGATTCAAGGCGACGAAACATTTGCCACTCTCAAGGATGCACGAGAGGGTCTCAAGGCTGTGCGGAAATACGTGGATGGACTCAAACGGACGCAGGATGCCCTATACCATGAAATCCGCATGGTCAATGAAATGTTCGAGGCTGAATCCGCCTCCGACATGCCAGATTCCCCCATGAGAGGATCCTCCGATGAGTTGGTACAGTCATGGATGCAACATCGTCAAGATGCGCTCACATACAAGATCAATAATCTCAAGGATTTTATTCAACAAGAAAGTCGACAGCAGGTCATTGAAAAGTAAGTCAGTCATTCAATCTTCATTCTCGTCTTCGTTGCTATGGTTCGCTATGGGACGCACCTCTGGCGAGGGGGAGACTTCATTGGCCAATGCGCTTTTGCTCACTTTTTCATTTTTATTTATTTCTCTCTCTACTCAGATACGGATCAGGACCGATTCGAGCCAAGTTCACCATCAACTTCATGAAGCATGACCTCGAACGAACCTTTGTGATTGAAATGGCACCACTCACGCTGATGCCGCATTCAGTGCACATGTTCCTGGAAATGGTCAGGATGGGAATGTGGACCAACACGGTTTTCTGGCATCATGATGATGTCGAGCACATCATTGCTGGAGCACTCTTCAACTATAGAACGGGAGAACCAAAATTCCATCACTTGAAAGCTCTGGGGTGGGAAGGACTGCACTTTCCCGAATACTCGGAAGAGTACCCACACGACAAGTATACTATTGGATTCTCGGGCAAGGGACCTAACATTTACATCAATCTGCGAGACAACCAAGATGTTCATGGTCCCGGAGCACAATCTCACCACGACTTGCCAGACGAAGCCGATCCGTGCTTTGCTCGGATAGTCGAAGGTGTAGATGTGGTTGATGCCATGTATCGGCTGAGTCTACAGGACGAGAAGAAGTCCAAAGATTTCCGAGAGACAACTTGGGATCAAAACGAACTCACACGAATTGTCAAGGTCGAGCTCGTATGACGATCCGTGGCAAGCTATCAGCCTGGTTGAACCGGCTACCCATCTCATTTGCTCACGATCTCACAATACAATTCCAATACAGTTTTTCATACACTACCGCCACAACCAGCACAGTAATGGTTTACACTCTTTTGGAGGACTTGAAGCGTCCATGCAATACTTTACCGTTCGGGGCAAGATGTCTGGTATCTAGATATATGCATATGTACAATTTCTCTCTATCATCTATTATGGCACACTCGGCTGGGGTGTCAGCAGCAGAAGCAATAAAGAGAGCCTATTGAAACCAATAAGCTCCCAAGAACTATTAAAAGACTATACTTCCAATTCAATCACTTTTGTTCTATGTTGTTCGTTAGCCAATGGTGATGACACACCATGGTCTCGTAGAAACCCCATCAGATCGGGCTTCGTTGTCCTGGGAAGATTCATGCGCCGGTTGAGAGATAGCAACTCCATCAGATCGGGCTTCGTTGTCCTGGGAAGATTCATGCGCCGGTTGAGAGATAGCAACTGTCTTGGCTGGACTCTAGCCGACGGTAGCTTACCGATTGCAATGCAGGATACCCAATCCTCCGATCAGTTCTTGGTTACGTTCTTGGTTGTCATTGGGGCTTTCTAGCCTCTACCGGTAGAGCATTAATCGATCTCTGGCCCATCCAACTTGCTTCTCTGGCTGGTCGGCTGCCCCTTTGAACTCTAACCAGACGTTCTTCACACGTGCCGAAACCTTCGGTTGTGTGGATTGGTGGAGGTATTGAACGCCTTGTCAAAAACCGTGTCATGCCCAAGCACAAAGATAAAACAGCAAGAATGTACAAACCACTTGTAAGCAGAATAATCCAACTTCAGCAAACTGTGAGCAATGGGCAATCTGCAGACCAAAGCCAACCGCAAACAGTCAAGGACAGCACAACAATGGGCCAAATGAAGGTTATCTTCCTGGATCCAAAGCAGCCAACAACCCTACACAAGGTGGTCCTAATGTACCAAGGCTCTCCTCCAGGATCGCGAGCAGCTGGCAACCCCCACACAAGGTGATAAAATGTGAGGTTATCGCATCGGCCACGGAGCCGGCAGCCCTGTGCAAGGTGGTCCTACGAAGGCCTTCCTGCTTGACCAACGTAGCAACCCAATGCAAGGCCGTTGCGGAAGCTTCAACCCTAGTTCAAGGGCTGCAATGGCGCAATGGCGGAAACAACAGCGGACACCTCCGAGGTCGTGAAAGAGATCATGCAACAACTGATTGCATTCCTGCTGGGTCAAACCCCATCATGTGGAGTCTTTCGACAAGGTATTTTCTGCAGAACGGATGTGCGTTGCCAAGTGAGGGGCGGAAATGGGCTTGATAATCCAAGACTAATAACGAGCAAAAACGAGTGCTTACATGTGCCTCTTGGCATGTCATGTACCGGTTCCGTACAACTAACTGATATCTTTTGGTGAGGACACAATGGTGACGAAAGGTGAAGGTGAGTCTTGCACCACATAAGCGTGAGGGACACATTGAATTAGAGGATCCCGTAAAAGCGATAAGCGATCACTGTGTGCAATCTTATTTACAGACGAAACATCCATGATATCGTACCAAAGCAGGCTTTGGAATCTTTCAAAAATGGTACGGCAAAATTGTACTGAGGTTAACCCACGGTATCTTCGGCGGAAGACAGGAAAATTTGGATGTCTATGATGCATATGCTACTGTTTGACTATAGATTAATGCCTGGCAAGATGCTTTTCCTACCTAGTTTGGTCGGGACCTTGAGTGGGATGCCAGTGGGAGGGAGTGATGGAAGGATCTGTTGTGGTATCAATCTCCTCTCCGTTGCTTCGGCCCCACAAATCACAAATAAAGCAAAGCAAAGCAACTCAACTATCCCCATCTTTTCGCTGGAAAAACTAAAACAAGACCATGAAGCTCTCTTCGAACATCTTCCTTCTTTCTCTTGCTGCTGCCCCGGTGGCAGCTCGCATTGGCAGCAGCACCAACAATGGCCCCTTTCAGCTTCAGCGCACTCACAGAGCCCTCGGTGCCCCTGCCCCTGCCCCGTACCTTGCCCTTGGTATGATTTGCGATCCTAATTACATCGAAACTCCCCAGTGTGACCCTAATCTACTATATTGCCACGAATCCACCTCAACCTGCAAGCATGTCGATGCCGTCGAAGCGGGTGGATCTTGCAGTGACTCCACTTGTTTGTCGCATCTTACCTGCAATGAACAATTCCTTTGTGAAGAAATGGTCGAGGGAAATGAGACCGGCGTTCTTGCTGCCGGCATCAATGAGCATTGTGATGCCAGCACAACCTGTGAAGAAGGCCTCGATTGTGATGATGCCACTTCGACTTGTGTCGTGCCGGGCACGTCAGGCACCAACTGTGCGGCCGCAATGGCCGAATGCAGTGAAACGATGCCCTGCTGTGATGGCCCTTGTATTGGAGAATGTCCTGAAGGTGGTTGCGGGCCATTCATGGATGGAATTTGTCGCACTGGTTAAAGAACCAGCTCAAGGAACTGTAGGAGGAGCCAACAGAATACGAAAGAGACAACGGCGAAGACGAACACCAAAGAAGATAAGAATGAGATACGAATTTAGCAAAAAGTGATAACCTATAAAACATACTTCTCTTCCCAGCGCTAGCACTCGCAATTGCAATGCGTTCCCGAGAGCAACCCGGAGAGGTGCATTTCACTGTCTTATATGCTTGCTGGTGCATTGAAGGCAAGGCCTGTTGCTGCATAAAAACGACACGACCATGGAGGCGAAGTTCTGGCCGCATCCCAAGGCAAGCTCTGCCGTCAGCATCTTCAACAATGCCTGCTTCCTCCTTGAGCACTGTCGAGAAGTTTGAGTTCAACGTGGTGACTTCCACAAAGCCGTTCAACTTTCCAAAGTTCTCCTTCTACCGGTATGCAGCTTCAATTGTTTTGCATGTGATTTCGAGCTTTCGCAAGAAAAAAGCTGCCTTTGTGCAGGAAGGACGGTTTCATCGGTTCGTGTGCGTATGCGGGGTTATTCCAAGTATGCATACATGTATCGAACTGCAGTGCCATCTGATGAATGCTGAGTGCGAAACGCAATCGACGATGCCCTTCTGTATCATCAGACGATCGAAGGGCGTTCCTTCTGTATGGAAAACCTCGACCAGTAATCCGAAGTCTTGAGGAAGGCTCTATGGGAGTAACCATGCTGCCACCCCAACAGCCCAAAGAAGGCAAAGCATGGCACAGTGCCTATCAATGTTTGTCGTGTTGATGACTAAGCTTGAGGCCTTCCTCTCCTGTTGGATGGGAGATGGCAGGGGAAAGAAAGAAAATCAGTTTCCTTGCATCTCTCTCTCTCTTTTTGGGGTTCCAAATATAGATGTCAGTGATGCACTTTCCGGCAAAGCCGTAGCACCGCAGTGCTACGCATCAAAGGCTCTCTCGCTGGGTACGTTTACATCGACTTCCTCCTCCTCCTCGGTATCCCGAAAGAGAGAATCTTTTGCTGCAAGGTAACCACGCCTTGAGTCGGTCGTCGACGGAGGAGATCCATCCACTGGAATAGCATCAACAACTGGAATGTTAGCATTGGCAGTTTGACCGTTGCCACTGCGCAAACCTTTGGATCGATCACTGATGCGACGTTTGTCATCGAGTACGCTAGAAGAATTCGGTTCTTCAGCATCTTCCAAGGTTGCTGTGGCGAGAACTGGTCTCTCTGGTCGCTGTCTAAGTGATCTGTCTGCAATTCTTTGCTTGCCATCTAATGCGGAAGCGGAAGGAGGGTCAGCTGCCGTTTCGCGCGAGTCTGACGAGGGCTGGGCTGTTGTATTGTTGGCAACCTCTGCACGAGTGTCCTCCGCCAATGGTAGTTGGTCACGATCCCCCCCTTTCTCGGGCTTCTGACTTCTTGCCTTTGTGTAGAACACGATCAGACCAAATACCATGGCAAGAACAGCGACTACTGTGACAACTACCACAATGACAATGACAGTATTTTCCCCGCCATTGGCTGGCTGTGTCGGTGACACCGTCGGTTGCATCGACGGAGGGATACTTGAATCATCCGGCAAAAATACATCTGAAACATATCCGACACTGCCAAGGCCTCCGCCAGACTTCTTGAGAAGCGACACAAACTCTTCCTTGGCCTCAGGATTGTTGAATGGCTCGACCAGCAAGTAGTTCATGTCAAGGTTGGGGTTGTCGCTTCTATAGGACAAGGATTGTATGTATTCCAACGAGACAGTATCCTGGAGCTGGCGGCGGCGAATTGGCACAACATCCTCTGGATTGGTTACTCGAAACTCGGAAAAATAATCTACGACCTCGACGTGAGAAGTCAAGTTGAAGAAGGAATTTGCATGAAGTGCCGCAAGTTGTTCCCAATTGCGGACATCTTCCAGGTTGAGACTGGAGACACCAAAGAGTGTCATGCCAAGGCCAGCAACACTCGTTTCAACAAGATCAGGGCCTTCGTTGGCTCGACTAGACTCTTCGAGAGTCGGTGACTGTGTTGCTGTTTCTTTGTTGATTGAAGCCATCGGTATTTGCGGGGGCTGGGTTGGTACGATACTCGTTGTCAATTGTGTTGGACTGTCCGTGGCAACCAATTCATTGGGCGTCATTGCACTTGAGGATTGGCTAGGAACTTGAGATGATGGAGCTGGTGTTGGCATTTGAGTTGTCGTGGATGCAGTTGGGGCTTCCGATGTGACGCTTGTTGGTGATTGACTTGGACCTCCAGTTGAAGGAGCTGATGTTGGCATTGGAGTTGTCGGGGATGCAGTCGGGTCTTCCGTTATGACCCTTGTTGGGGATTGGCTAGGAACTTGAGTTGAAGGAGCTGGTGTTGGCATTTGAGTTGTCGTGGATGCAGTTGGGCCTTCCGATGTGACACTTGTTGGTGATTGACTCGCTTCCGTGGATGGCGGTGCAGATGGGATGGTAACTATCACGGTACTTCCATCACTCGATACATCCGCCAATCCACCACCATTGTAGACAATGTCTGTGGTTGAACTTCCCGCAATTCCCGGATACTCCTCTTCAATGTCATGGTTCAGACCGGCATCGGCAGCACTCTGAACACAATTTCCCTGATCCACGTTGCAAAATAAGCTGTAGCAATCGGATGGCTCATCACAAGGTTCTCCCAACCACTTGGGTTCAGTACACCTGCGTTCAGATTCGGTACCTAATGGAATCATATATTTGTGAAGGAGGCGAGGTGAGAAATTTCTCTGGTCCATCTCCCGCAAGCACCTGGACGGAATGACGAGCCAAGATGATACTTTACCTTCACAACGAAGAGACAAGCAATCACTATTGTCGCTACAAACTTCTCCCGCCCATTTGCGATCATAGCACTGGTTCAATCCTTGGTCTGTTTTGCAGCGTCCGCCAAAACAATCGTTATCTTCGCCACAAATAGCTCCATCGAAGATGGTGAAGGTGCATTTCAAGGGATTTCGAGTGCACCTTCCAGTTCTACATTCGTAATCAGCTGTACAATCCGCGTCTCGATCCTTCCAACCAAGGCAAGTACTGGATTCTCCACAATACCCTTCTTCGCAGTCTTCATGGACGGCACAAGGACCTCCTACTGGCTGTTGCATCTGGCATACCCCTCCACTGCAACGCCCCGACACACAGGCATCATGTACTCTACAGGGCTGTCCCACGTCCTTTCGGGGATTACACTGAAGAGTGCTGTTGCAGAACCCTGATTGATTGATTCATAAAAAGATTGCGGGTTGATCAATGAGCTGATAATGCTGGTGGTTGTTCATCCCTTGTATCGCAGTAGTCTACTCATTCCTATCCGTACGGAACCGGTAGAAAACTCACCTGATGCACACTGAAAGGTAGCTCGACAGGGAAATCCGGTCGGTCGGTAGGCGTGTGCTGGAGAGAAGAGACATATCAAAGATAAAGGAAAGAGAACCACGTTCATCAATTTGGCTGATCTTCTCGAGCTACCACCGGTACATGTATCGGTACAATGGTTTGCCATGGTCGCCCATCAAGAGAATGCGTGGGGGTTCGCAGACACAACATCGCTGCTTCCTCCTCAGTCTTGCCTCTAAGCCTGCCCCCCTCGCCTCCCTTTAGATATCTTCGGAACCCCCCATTGGTAGCTACCGTGCAATAGTAGTACCGGTACCAGGCACTGCATGTGAAGCCAGGTTCCTGTCTCTGCTAGCTAGTAGATGTATCTAAAATGCTAACTCTAAATTTATCATTCTTCCAGGATCTTGGATCTTTTTTGTATCACTTTGGAAAGTGGCCATCGATGACAGCTACCCATGCATAGCGGTATTACACAACACATGGCGTCTCCTCACACCCCGTACTACCGACATGAGCGAGCAGAATAACAACAACAGCAATACCAGCAACAATGGCCCACAGGCTAGTAGTAGTACTCCAGAGAGACGCCCCATGTCCTTACAGGAACAGGCCGTCCATTTTGCCGACCGCGTACGAACCCACCTTCAAGATTATCCCCACAAGATCCGTGTCGATCCAGCGGTGCCTCCAGGCTTTATGGAAGGTGCCGTCGTGGGCATGACATCGTATCTGGCGCTATGGCCCGGCAAGAGACGAGCTGTGCGATTGTTTGCTGGTGGGAGCCCCAAGATGGTGGGTGCCTTGTTGACGGCAGGGCAAGTAGTAGTGGGGGTGCAGTTGGCACTGTACACTGCCGTGATGCAGGGATCCTATACGTGGTTATCGACGCTCAAGGAGTATGCGTCAGTAGTGGAGCCTAGTACTGGCAAGGTTGATGGGGATGATGATAAGAACAGCAAAAACTTTATCAATCTACACAAATCCATCATGGCAAATTCGTTGTGTCAAGATCCGATTTTGGAATCCCTGAAACAGCAACAACTCCCCAACACGATATCATCCAAAGAAGATACGGATACGGATCGCCATTCTCCCACCGTCATGGATTGGATACAAGGCCCGGGAAAGGTTGTCACGGACGAGCTCATGCAAGTAGTTGCTGCTTGTGCCAATCGACAAAGACGTGATGCTGCGAAAAAGGACGCTGGTGGGAAAAGCTAAAGTTTGTGTGATGTTGGCACCCTTTTGGATTTCTAATGGTCTAGCTAGTTTTGATGAAGTCTATTGTTTTTTCTGTATGTTGGGGGTGCTCGCATCAACATGGGCAAACAAGGCAAGGGAGGAAAGCGAGGAGAGAAAGATTTTCATGGAGAGGATCCGTGGCACGAACCACCGCCTTGGTCACGGCAATGGGGAGGCTGCATCACAAGATCAGGCTTGAATTCCATTTTGTAAACCAGCACTCTCAGTACAGTAATCAATCTGCACTGTAGAGTCATGTAAATGAATGGGTGGCCTTGCATGTAGACCGGAGCACCCATCCCAAAGCATCAATGGAGAGTTTATTGTTGACTTGATGTCCCAAGAATGAGTAGATTTGATGTTTGAAATCAGTCGACACGTCAATAAAGTAGTAGAGTAGATGCCACTAGTTGCACTGGAAGAACTCTTCGCGTGATTGGCTTCGGGTCGTTGGCGTCAGGTCGCTCCGTGGAAGCTATATCGACCGAAAGCTGAAAGAAGCCATCGATCCGTACGGTAGAAGATCCGCACAAGTAAGTATTGCGTCGACTCGTCGATCGACAGGCATAAACACCATTGTCGGTATCGATAGTAGCAGCTGATAAAAGTAGAGGCGTCATGGTCGCTCCGTGAACGAGGCATCAAAACGTGGAGCACTCCGTGGGCCGGAAAAAGTGATCGATCCATGCGTTTTGCTGCTGATTCCAGACTAACCAAACAAGAGGAGCTTGTCAAGGGAGTATAGTCGCTGTAAAGAGGAGACAACATCATCTTGATACGCTTTATCATAGAACGAGCAGAGGATCCGAGGTTCTAGAACGAGCAGAGGATCGGAGGGGTGGGAGTCTTTTGAGCCACGCTAAATGCTTTAAGTCTTTTAAAAAACCTACGTAATTCTTTTAGCCCCGATGTCGTACGGTATTTTTAAAAATACTAGCTATTAATAGTAGTTCGCATTCATAATGTCCTTCGGGACCGGGCTTGCGTTTGCGTAAATAGATTGATTTCGAACCGGATCTCCGCAGCTCGTCCGCAGCTCCTTCATCAGCACACCACGCGGCAGAAGACCAACACGATGGGCCACCAAGCAATCAAGCAAACCACACCCCAGCGTCTAGCTATCATCCAGACTACTCTGAGAGGTCCAGGAAGTGTGTTGTTGGGCAGTATAGAGCATGAAATCAGTGCTCATCAGTGGCTCTGTCTCATCTCGTCACCTGTTGTTTTCCATCTGGCAGAATCTGTCATCTGAAAATTTGGGTGGAAAAATGGGATGTCACCATGATGAGCTCACTTTTTTGTTCAACCGGATTGCTAGAGTTGCATACCCAACCGAACAAGGAAGATTTGCGATTGTTGATAAGCCTAGGCCAGATCAACCCCCCTTACTTTCAATTACCTTTCTATCAATCTTCTATTCAATACCTATCAATTGCAATATGAAGTTCTCTTCTTCTATCATCAAGCTGCTCTCGTGGTCATGGACCACCACCAACAACAACAGCAACATCAAGAAGACCCCCGTTCTCCAGGTCGCCAAGGAGATGACGGGCAACAACAACAAAAAGGATGTTCCTGTGACAGAGGAAGTCCCAACGTTCCAACTGGATGAGTTGGACAAGTCGGTCGTTGAGACCGCGGCACAGTTGCACGGAACGCATCCTGATTTGGAGTGCCAGCAGCATGGTCGCTACCTAGGTGCCTACGACCTTTCCCTGGTTCCTGCGGATCAGCATGGTCACTACGGATACGACAAATACAACCAGCACCGGCCCAAAGGCTGTCGCATCCAACCCAGTCAATCAGCCAATGCTCGCTGGAAGACCCATTACAGTCAAGACACCGAACGGAGCAATGGAAACCGTTTATCCTTTGCTCCTGTCAACACTGTACTGGGGTACTCTTCTGGCGAGGGCGAACAAGAAGAAAACCGTCGTGTCTATAGAGACATGAAGAAACATGTGCCACAGGCCCGACACGAATTCTGGCTCGAAGCCCAACAACAATTCATTTCCGTCGGCACACCCACACCCCACGAACGCGTCTTGGATCTCGTGCAGTTGATTCAAGAGTACGGATACCAACAAGTGGCCAAATGGATCACCAACAACAAATGGTTCCAAAGCGACAAAGCGTACCTCAAACAAGCCAAACTGTACATTCAAATTGATGCCGTGCATCAAGACCTCGAGGGACTTGTCAAATTCATCCAGGCGAAGAAAGGAAATGACAAGCAAGTCGCCCACTGGTTCATGGCCAACGAAAAGAACACTTACATGTTCGAACTCGCCATGTGCCACTTGCACCACGGAGGAATTCAGCGCAACGCTGACGACGAAATTTGCACCTTGAATACGCGAGAACAGATTGCCAAGCGACGATTAGTCTATCGCAAGGTCAAGGACGTCTGCATGGAAGATGCAGCACCCGTAGAAGTAGAACAACAACCAACAACAACTAAGGACGTCGAGACAATAGAATCAGTCTCGACCGTCGACGACAACAAGATGGCATCCGATGCCACAATCCCATGCGAAGCAGCGGTGGTTCCCACATGCACAGCAGTGGTCCCATACGTTCAAAAGTGGCATGTGACACAGTTCAAGATCAGTGTGCATGGACAACAACCATTTGTATTGGAGATGCGAATGATGAATGGTGTGCTACTTGGAGTGGTACCCAACGACATTCTCGCAGCCTTGATGAAGGATGATGGAGACCTTGTCAAGGAATTCGTGCGGCGGCACAAGACACTACGATTGGAGGCTGGCGTAACCTCGGACGATACGGATTTCGAATTCGTGACTGGCCAAGTGGAAGCTGAAGAACCACTGGTCGAGGAACAACAACAACAACAACAAGTTGATGCTGAAGAACCACTGGTCGACAACCGAGTCGATGAGGAGGACAATGTGGACACAGCACAATCAACTTTGCGACGATCAAAGAGACGCATGGCGGCGATTGCATCTCAGAGAATCGCAGAACAAATCAAGACGAAGCCACGGCGGGTGGCAGTTCAACAACCTATAATTAAACGTAGACGGGTGGTGGCCACCAAGAAAAAGTCGACAAAGCCAAAGGCGAAGGGCAAGAAGACGACGATGACACCTGTGACGGACACACATCAGCAAACAACAGTTCAGACAACAACAACAAGTCGTTCTGGACGGCAAGTACGAAAGCCTGACCGGTACATTCCAGGTTAGGACAACAACAGGTAAGTGGGGGCGGCAACGACGGATTGCGGGGATTACTAACACACAAATACAATACACAGAGAGCAAGCATCTGGTGGGTTGCAGGGCTATACAACAATTTTGCGGAGATGAATACAGTTGGTTCAATTGAAGGGTCACATACAAGGTAGCCAGGTTTGTGGTTCCTGTGCTAGGCAGCCTCTATTGCAGAGTGCTTGTCCGAACGTCCTCCACGCGACGAAAGTCCAAAGTTAATACCTGTGACACCTGACAACCAACCTCTATCATTGTTGATGCAATGCTACAATCTTAAATACAACCAAACATAAAACAATAACACATAGTAGACAATCTTTACAAACAAAACTCATGGCTTCATTCTTTATAGTACATGTAGTTATAGTGGTACCGGCTCTAGAAGTTCATAGTCATAGTGACATCCATTGTAGGGGGCGGCAGTTTCTACTTGCTTGGAAGCTCCAAAGGAATTGGATCTTCTGAATGCATCTTTGGCTGGCGATGCCTTGTCTGTGTGGGGCTTGATATTGCGACAATTTAACTCTTGATCCTTCTGGTTCCCTTCCTCTGACCTCTTGCTTGGAGTTTCCATTGGCGGGGTCTTCTTTCCCTATTTCGCAGCTGTTGCCCGATCCTTGTCTTTGTCCTCGTCAGCGACTTGTACAACTAACCTTGCGCGTCGACCTCCTCTTGCCAGTGTTCTTGTTGTTTGTGTCGTTTTCCTCTTTACGCTTCGAAGGTTTTTCGTTGCGTTTGGGTGTGTTTCTGTCTTTCTCTTGTCTTTGGTCTGGGTGGTCTCTTTATCACCTGCAGCTTGAAGCACAATGGAGCAACTGGATCTCCTGGTTTTCTCCTCGACTTGAGCTTTTATTCTGCTGTTGGCACTTGATGTACTAGATGGCAACGTTGAGTGCCAAGATGAACTAAGTCTTTCCTTCTTCTCTTGGTTCTCTTGCAGGGGGGCGTCCGTACCAACGGAAGCCAGTTCCAAGGCGGCAGCTCCAGTCTTATACATGTTCTGCTGTTGGGCTTTGTTTAGTCGTACAGGGCCCTGTAGATGGCAAGGTTGAGTGCAGAGGTGAACTAGGTCTTTCTTTCTCTTGTTGCACTGGTTGGGGGGCGTCAGGACCACCGCCAGCCAGTGCCAGGACCATGTTCTTGTTGGCAGCTGGCCACCGGCGACTACAAGATATTTTGCTTGGACCGCCCTCTTCTCCTGATACTGCTTCTGCTTCTTCTTCAGATGTTTCTCCGGCTGTTTCCTCTGCTGTTCCTCTAATGGTTTCCTTTTGCGCAGTATCTCGTGCTTTGGACATGGCTTCAAACACTGCTTCCACGGCGCTTCGAGCACCACTCGATCGTTGGCGGTGTAGCAGGACCCTCACTACTTTGCGGGGCACGGTACTTCTGCGGCTCTGGAGACCCGAGTGGCCAGCAGTGACGGCGTCAAAGAATTAGAAACGCCCGCCACCGTACCGGTACTGCTCATTTGGTTTCGTTTCTTTGCAAGGGCTACCTCGTCTACGGCGCTAAGGACGGCCGCGTCAACCTGTTGGATCGGAATGACTGGCATATCCTTCTTGCAAAGATCCTGTTTGTCACCGGTCCACGGCTTCAACTACTAAACTGGCAACCTTTGGCATCCGTGCTTGACTTCAGGCCCAACCGTAACGACGTGGGAGACCTCCTTGCTCCTTGGGTCGAAATGACTGGCGTATCCTAAGCGAAGATCGCGTTGGCTTGGTGGGGCCTACATGCGCAATGGCATGACCAGCTACATGTACATGTAGGAGGAGACCTTTGGAGCGACAAGTTCCCACCTGTTCTCGAGACTGTTAATTCCATACCGTAACACACCGGTACATTCAGGAAGAAAACGATCATGATGTAGCCATGCAGCCAACCTGGTGGGCCTCCTACCGATACTACCGTACCGATTGAGTCATTCGATTCAGTACGGTACCGAGAGCTTACAGTAGAAGCAAGTGTGCGTCTAGAGAAATGGATCTATCGAGAATCTGGGACCTGTGGCTCATTCCTCTTCAACACACCAGAGCAATGATAAACGTCACCTACAGATGGTAACTAGAGCCACACACGTGCATTGCTCATGTTTTCGCTTGCAAGGCAATCCTTCTGGACCAACGGTGAACCTCACCCGGCCCAGGCCTTCTTTCGAACTGACAACGTTGGGCAACTTCAGATCGAGGTCAAATCCCTCCACAAAGAACGTAGAAACCTGTAGAGGCCACCCGGCCAAGTGCTCCAACTACGAAACTGGCAAACGTGAACCTCTCTACCGGCCCCATCCTAATGCCTACGTGGATGTAGTTTCTGCGATGTTTGATGCTTGCTTGTTTGGTTGCTTGATGCTGTGCACACAAAAAGTTGCTTCTATTCTGGAGCAAACATTTTCTTGATCAGGTTCCTTTTGAGACTCGACCAGAGCAAAGGTACCGTACAGTGAACCATGATGATCCGTCTCACTCTCACTATCAGTACCCTTCTGTGGGCGTTGCAGCTGGCCCATTCCCGTATCATCGTGTCGGTTGACCGTATTCGCATTCTCAAGACGAACAAAGATTGGGAAGGCGACACCGAGGATTGGGATGTGAATAGAGGTACTCTCACTCTCAAGAGTGGAACGTGGAACAAGGGACAAGTTGAATTCAAGAAGTCTGGCGGAAAGAAATGGAGGGTGAAGAACAATAAGAACAAGGATTGCAAACCGAAAAAGAACAAGTCTGATTCAAGCGGATTCTATTCCTGCTACTTTAGGTACGACAACAGCCAGAATAAAGCCAAGTTTTGCGCCATTTGACACTCCCAAGACTATTGCCAAAGCGACGAACAAAGCTGCCTACGACTGCATCGGTACTAGCACAAAGAAACGGTCGGTTGGCATCGTCGTGATGGACTTCCCCGGAGAAGAGTTGATTTATAGGATCATCCTCACAAATCACTACAAAAAGCGCCGTCAGCTGCGAGGAGGCGCTTAAAACCAGGAGGATTTCTCCGATACGATATAGGATACAATGCATATGAATATGATATGAACCAATTGACCGCTTTGTCTTTGGTAAAAATGACCTTGTGAAAGGTGCCTCTACTAACGTAATAAACGAATGAAAGTACATTAGCATTATGCAGACATCTTGCCAATTTTTCGAAAGCGCCGAGCTTTCATGTCGGCCAATTCCTTGGCCATGGCTGCGCGGCGCTTCATCTCATCCGTTTGGTGCAGTACAACCTCAGTCTTTTCACGGCGTTTGGCTTCCTTGACTTCGGCAGCAGCCACCTGCTCTTCTTCCACAGAAGGTAATGGCAGTGCTTCTACAATTTCAATCCCGCCCCACGTCACTGTTTTCTTCTCCATCTCTTCCTTTTTGGCTGGTTCAAAGAATGCCATGGCATTCAGGAAATTCTTGCGGGCTTCAGCATTTCCCTTCTTGATGGATCCTTTGGGTAGCGGTGGAGACAGCTGTGGGATTTCTTTGGGTGGGGCGAGGGTTGGTTCTGTTGCTTCCTGGGGTTCCTGAAGTGGTGCGGACTGCTCTTGCCTGAGTTGTTCCAGCTTGGATTGCTCTTCTTCCCGTTCCTCCTGGCACAACTCCTTGGCGTCATCGTATGCCAACCGGCGAGCCATGGCCTCGAGCTGCTGCAGTTTCATGGACTCGATCTTTTCCATTTGTTCGTTGCAAAGATGATCGATCATAGCGTTGAACGCCTTGGTTTCATCGGATTCTCGCAGGATGTTGGATGTGTTCATTGTTGCTGCTTGCTGTTTGTTTTATAGATGCGGTTTGTTGTTTAGATGCAGTTTGTGTTTTAGTTGCTTTTTGGCTTTGGCGCTTGTGAGCTTGTGAGCTGTTGTTCTTGGCACCCCCAGCAGCATTGTCTCGGCATGGCCGTCCGTGTCATTGGTGGCTCTTTCAGTGGCTCTTTCAGTCCACCTTTCGAACACAAACGTGTCTGGGTTGTGAAACGCGTCTGCCACTGGAATTCGTTGGTGGGAGGCTCTCTCCAGTCGTGGTCGGCCGAAACTCGGCGGCAGCGAGGACAAAAGCAAAAGATCGACGGGTCTGTTGAACAGCAATAGTCCCCACAAAAGCAACAGACAACAACAGCAACGACAGGATAACAACAACAAGGACAGCATACAAAACCCCCACTCTCTAGCTAGATCTGCGCACTGACGCATAAAACCCCCTACTTTGTGCTTCAACTGACCCATAAAGCCCTCTACTTTATGCACTTAACGCACAAAGTCCCCCACTTTGTGCACGATTAAGACACAAAGTCCCCGACTTTGTGCACAAAGTCCCCGACTTTTTGCACGATTAAGGCACAAAGTCTCCAACTTTTTGCACGATTAAGGCACAAAGTCCTCTACTTTGTGCACGATTAACGCACAAAGTCCTCTACTTTGTGCACGATTTAGCACAAAGTCCCCGACTTTTTGCACGATTAAGGCACAAAGTCTCCGACTTTTTGCACGATTAAGGCACAAAGTCTCCGACTTTTTGCACGATTAACGCACAAAGTCCTCTACTTTGTGCACGATTTAGCACAAAGTCCCCGACTTTTTGCACGATTAAGGCACAAAGTCCCCGACTTTTTGCACGATTAACGCACAAAGTCCCCGACTTTGTGCCACTATGCGTCAGTCGTGCACAAAGTCGAGTACTACTAGTAGCACACTTCGGTTTTCCAGTTGTGCTTGCTATGCATATGGCATACCGGTAATACTGTACATGATAAGAAAACAGAGAACGCTACAATGGATTTCTTGGAACGCCAATCGAAAACCCAAACGGCGGTGGTAAACCAGCAACTGTTGGAAAAACATCCCAAAGAACAACAAGGAGGCGCGGGAGTTGAGAATGGCATTGAAACGACCGAGGCTCGTGAAGATCATCCTTTTGATGGTATTCCTTTCGCTCAAAACGAAGAAATGGAAGCTGAGGAAATTGATGGCTTCTTGTTGCCCTTTGATGTGGAAGACCTGTGAAGTGGAGAGTTGTCGACGAAGATAATACCGATTCCACGTCCACGGCGACCAACACCGTCGCAGTTTCCAACTTGCAATGGACAATCCAGCCGCTTGTTTCCTAACTATTAGAAATAAAATAACTGTCAACCATTGACTGTT
The DNA here is from genome assembly GCA_903772945.1 of Seminavis robusta. Lineage (NCBI taxonomy): Eukaryota > Bacillariophyta > Bacillariophyceae > Naviculales > Naviculaceae > Seminavis > Seminavis robusta. The sequence goes on along the minus strand of CAICTM010000375.1, from coordinate 31,949 downwards.
CTACAGTGCCGTGTTCTAACTAATGTTTGTTTGCTGCTAATGAGGGTATTATTATCGTTGGCTTACTTACTTTCGTTTGTTTCCGTCTAGGAACCAATATTTGCAGACCAGAGCCGTCCCTACAATACCGACAAGAGTTCCATGCCAGAGACCCGCCTGGAACGCGGTTTGTTTCATAGTCTTCTCGGTGGCTTTGTCGTCCTTTTTGTTGTTATTGTTGCTGTCCGTCAATGCCATTTGTGCCAGCACAATGGTTCCCATCAATCCAGCATCATTTCCAAATCGACTCGTGACAATGACCGTGGTAATATCGGGCAACACGAGATATCCATTGATCAATTGAAGGGTGCGTTGTTGAATGTTTTCCAAGAGTCCTTTGCGTTGCATCAGTCCTCCTCCCAACACAATGGTTTCCATACTGAGTGTGAGCAAGAGGGTCGTACAGAGATTGGCGAGGGCATTGGCGGCGTGATCCCACAGCTCGTCGTCGTCCGAGAGTGTGGCCAGAATGCTGCGATCGTTATTATTGTTGTTGTTGGACAAGTATCGCTCGGTGAGTGCCACGGAACTGGCCAATCCTTCGACGGTATTCTTGCCGTGAAAGGGACACTTGGCACCCCAAGAATAGCCTTCAAAAGTGTCGCCGGGCAATGGTTGTACGGGAACGTGACCTCCTTCGGGATGCATGCGACCGTGGACCGGTTTGTGATTGACAACCAAACCGACACCAATGCCAGTGCCCACGGTAATGTAGGCCAAACTACTGCTCGTGCTTGTGCTACTACTAGTAGAAGATAATAACAAATGCTCGGCCATGGCGGGAGCATTGACGTCGGTATCCACTTTGATTTTGAGTGGCAGTGTGCCTTGACAAGCGGCTCGAAGAGGTGTCAAGAGATCGACATGACGCCAGTGTGCCTTCGGGGTGGACGCCAAAATTTTTCCGTACGTGTCGGGTCGATCGACATGCACTCCCAGCGGTCCAAACGACGCAATGCCCAAGGCATGATATCCATTCGGTGGTTTGTGTTGTTTCAAAAAGGCACAGCATTCGTCCAACGTCTGGGCAGGGTTGTCATGACTCGAGTCGACTTGGTGACGCGCGATAATGGTGGGTAGATTGTTGTTGTTGTTATCGGTAGCATTAGTATTACTGCTGACGTGATGACAAATGGCAACCACAAAGGAAGTACCGCCAGCTTCTACTGCGGCAATCACAGCAGGAGATTCCTTGGTAAAGACAGTGTTGTTGTTGCTGCTGCTCATCCTTATTGTTGTTGTTGTGCCAAAGAGCGGTTTCAGTATCTTCTTGGCAAGGTGTTGGATATCCTACATGTATCTTTTGTCTTGGCAACTGTGCTATCTTCTTTCGCAAGAATTACGTTGTTCCCTCATCTTCTGTTCTGTTTCCCTCCCAAAAAAAGGGTTAAAGAACGCGGGAAAGCATTCGTGTTTAGGTCTCATCGATGACCCGCGAAAACAAAAAGACCAAGCACATCACTAATAACGTAGTACAGGTACAGTGACAAACAACGGCAACCAAAGAAAACTCTGAAGACTGGTCCTGCTGTCTATCTATCTGGGGAATAAGACTGGTCTTTACTCGTTCCAGAACAACAGTTACTACAATCATCGTGGTCTTTAGTCAGCTCTTGTTGTTGTGTGTCAAATTGGAAGGCCCTACACTGCTCTCATCTCTAGTAGAGGTTATCGGCATCAGATTGTTACCCAAAGATAACACAGGACCTACATTCTCAATCCAAGTCTCATTCATCTCAATCATCTCACTCATCTCCATCAACATGACGAATCACTTCCGAATACACCAACTGCTGTTGTTGTTCGTAGTAGTAGCGTTGGTATCCTTGTGTGCCAGGTCATGCGAGGCAAGATCAGGGCCACGGGGGTATCATCATCGACAGCATCGAAGACTGGGGCAACAACAGTACTACTACGAACGGGGCTTGCAGATGATGGGTGACAGTTCCGACTCGCCGACGTTCCAACCGACTATGGAACCCACCATTTTGAGACTCAATGCAGAAGCCAAGGCGGACGAAAAGAAGGATGAAAAGGCTGTCGATGCAAAGGAACAGGATAACGAGGAAGAAGACACGGCCAGTCCTACCACGGCCAATCCAACCTTTGGTGCCACGGCCAGTCCAACTACGGAGAGTCCTGCCACCAGTAGTCCCACCACTGCGAGCCCTTCGACAGAGCCTCCTTCGACAGAGCCTCCTACAACAGAAGCTCCTTCGACAGCGTCACCCACGGAAGGGGCACAGCAAGCCAATGAACCACCCACCTCTCCACCAGTTGCCGTTGTGGTCGAACCAGCAGTCCCAGTCACGCCGCCTCCCACACTGACGCCCCTTATAGAGCCATCGTCTCCACAAGTAGTTCAACCACAAACCTTCGAAAACGACGATCCATCACTCATGACACAAGCAGCAACCACCACCCAGCAACCAACAACTACCAATGAAACGCTACCTCACTATGTTCGTCTCGAACCCTTGTACATGACTGTGAGTCTCACTGCAGGAGACTTTTCCGAAGAAGGCTTTATGGATGTACTCGTCGATTACATGGAATTCAACATGGCACGAGATATCGAAGGATTCCAATCCATTACCTACGGGATTAGTACATTTAGTCAAACCAACGCCATTGTCACCACCTCAAGATCCGCCAACAATACGGCCACAAATCCCGACTTTATTGTATCCAACATTACCGCTCATGTGCATTTACTCACGGCAACGTTTGACGGGAAACCCAGACAACCCGACTTGGTCATTACGCAATACATGGAAATGTTGCTTGAAAATGAAGAACTCTTTCAACAATACATTGATTCACAACCACAATTGGATGCACAGATTTACAGTACCACGCTCGAGTTTGAAGAAACCATACAGCCCACCAATGTACAGACGGACAATAACGCCAACGCCAACGGAGTACAAGAAGAGCAAGAGGAATCTCCACCCAAGACGGAAGAAGAAAAGGCAAGTAGTATATGGAAGATTGTCGGTATCACCATGGGATGCTTTTGTGTGCTGTTATGGGTCGTCTACTTGCACGGCATTCAATCGCGGCCCATTAGTACGTAGTGGCCGCGAAAGCAAAAGTAAGCAAAGCATGCGACCCGACCGACTTCCCCGAAAGATCTCCAAACATGTATGTTCGACGCAAAAAGCCGTCAAGACCAAAAACACAAAAAAGAGAAGATCCAAAAAGAAGAAGATCTCGGCGATGGGATGGATGGACGATGCGTCCGCCCCCGTGGTCCCAGGCGACGCTACCAAAAAAAAAGAGAGCTCGCCCCCCAAAATACATTAGCGTTCATAAACGATCGTACCCTATTCGTGTGGTGTTTTTTTTAGTATGTGTGCCTTTCTACAGGGCAATGGTGTAAAACAATAACAATAATAATAACAAATTATGGGACTCTTGCTGTGTTTTCGTTGCTGTTGGCAAAATGTCTGAATGAATGCATGTGTTGGCGCCTCGGTGCGGAAGGCAGCCTGCAAAGTTGCCGCATGGCCTGGCACAACCAACGAAGGTGTCAACGTTGCATCATGGACGAAGGCAGGAATAAGCACAAACAAACCATCTAGCTAGCACGCTAGACGCTGGCTTTGGAAATGACGATGGGTCCCAGTAATGACATTTGCGTTTGGGCATGCACCACCAACGACAAAGTAAGTGATCATGCTACCGTAACAATGCAGGTACTGTTTCCTAAATGCACTGCCGCATAACACATTCTCAAGGGGGGCCAGCGACAACCGACTGCTTCCACAACTCTATTCAACATCGTCTAAGACGTGTCACTCTCTAAACAACCAAAACAGAATACACGGATAACATCAAAAGCTCAATTTGGAAAAATGAAGGGTGCACTGTAGGAACCAAGCAGACCGCCAAACTATTGATCCATTGCAACATACATGATGAATACAAAAGGTTCTGCCAAAGCATTTCTGGCAATATTCGTCTTCCGCTGCGTCACACGGCTATACCCGAATGACGCAATTTGAGCCCTGCGGATGTTGCATTGCTTTTTGAACCGGGGCAGATTGATGTTGTGCTTTTCTTCCTACCGGTACTGCTTGATCCTCCTTTCCGAAATGGTTCCATCTTGTCTCTTCGACGTCTTTGTCGGTTCCATTTGCGCAGGACCTGTACCACGCCAAACACAAATACGCCCCAGGAGAGTTGCATTGTCAAGTTAAGGTACCTATCAAAGGCGACTGTGCTTTTGGATTTCCACGTTCCGAATCCATTGTGTACATAAGACAGTTTGCCTTGTGCTTTGGATGCCATGATGACATCCCGCCTCGTTTTGGCAAACCGTGTCAAAAGACCCGGTCCGGCCGTCATGAGTGTCCGTGTTGGTTCGGGGACGTTGACCCATTGATCCGGGTGAATTGTATGGATCAAGTCCAAAAAGAAGGGTGCCTTGGGTGCCGGTGCAATCAGCACACAGCTGGCGTAACTGGGGAATTCCTGGAAATTGGTGACATATGGTCGCAAAAGTTCCATCAGGGTGCTATTGGCGGCAAAACTGGCGGTCTCTTCAAAGATGACCACTTTGTTCTGTTCTTCCGCTAGGGCTTGCCAATAAGCAATATCTGTCAGTGGATCCACATCCACATCAGCGTATATACCACCATTCAAGTAGAGCTTGGCATATCTCCAGAAATCATATTGCATATTGGTAGTGGCAAGACTGTCAAAGGCTTGGAGAAACTGTGGAGCTTGCGTCTCTCGGACTAATGCTTCCACATCTTGTCGAATATCACTGTTGGGAGTGATAGCCACCTCAAACCCAAACCGTTCCCAGTGTCCACGATATTCTAATATCTGTGGGAACTCTTCCGTACGAGACTCATTCCATGTGGACCACACCTTGTGTTGTTGGTGCGCGGGAACAGCAGCCTTGACGACGACGTCTTGTTGGAAGCCCCTCATCAGCTTCTCTTCTCTATTCTTTCTGATGCCTGGGTTTAGGTACAGTGTTCAGGCGGTCTGCTGGCCTAGCTTCGTGGTTGTACCATCAGGTCCGACGAAGCAAGAATAGCAACATGCTCCAAACCAGGAGCTCTCCGCGTCCGTGTGGATTGAAGTTCTCAATGTGGTCCTTCCATCGATTGAGGCAATCGATCAATCGAATAGTGTTGTGCGCCCAAGTCCAAGTCCAGTCCCAAAAGTCTTCTCTCCCGGCACGTACCGGTATGCATACCACGGTGTACAGCCCGTAAAAAAATACGGTACCGCAGGCAAGGCAACTCCTGCGAGCTGCATTGAAGTATTCTCTTCCTTATCCCTAAATTCACGGACGAAAACAGACCAGAATCAATCGAATCCTTTTCTCAAAAGTTGAAGTTGAGGTCGGTATCCTGCACCAATGACGCATCTATTTGCTCCTCTGCAACGCAACCAAGAATCCAATTCTTTCGTTCAACATCCCTCTATCCTATCCACCACCTGGACCAGCTACCGCTCCAAGGCTCCTTGTGCCTCCTTTGCTTTATCAGCAACGATCTTCACTCACAATTTTAAAACAGTTGATCAACTACTTTTTATTCGCCACCATCAAAATGAAGTTCGCCGTCATCGCCTCTCTTATCGCCAGCGCTGCTGCTTTCGCTCCATCCAAGAGTGCTGCCCCAGCCTCTGCTCTTAGCATGAGCTACGAAAACGAGATTGGAGCCCAAGTTCCCCTTGGATTCTTCGATCCCTTCGGCGTTGTCTCTGATGTCGACCAAGAGACCTTCGACCGTCTTCGATACACTGAGATCAAGCACGGACGTATTGCCATGCTTGGAGTTGTCGGATACTTGGTCTCCGAGGCCGGACTTCGTCTTCCAGGAGACATTGACCTCTCCGGAACCAAGTTCGCTGACATCCCATGCGGATTCGATGCCCTTGGAGCCATCCCTGATGCCGGACTTGCCCAATTGATGGCTTTCATTGGATTCTTGGAGATCGCCGTCATGAAAGACATTGAAGGAACCGGAAACGAACACATCGGTGACTTCCGCAACGGTGAGTTCGGGCTGTCGCCTAAGTTTGCTTGCACATTCCCGTGAATCATTTTCTCATCTTTCCTTCCTCGTTTCAAAACAGGATTCATTGACTTCGGATGGAACCAATTCGATGATGCCACCAAGGTTGCCAAGCGCGCCGTTGAGATCAACCAGGGACGTGCCGCCCAAATGGGACTTCTTGGTCTTATGGTTCACGAGAAGCTTGGTGTCTCCCTTCTCCCCGCCTCTGCCGTTCATTAAGCACTCGGCTTGACAACGGGGATTCTCTCACTGCTACACAAGAGCTCTCTCCGCGATGTGGTTTGAATATTGTAAATATATAGACACCAGAACTTCTCCGGCGAACCAAACTTAGTATAGTAGCATCTTATCAGAAATGAATTAAGAGCTCCCGGAACATCTCTGTTAAGCGGCACCCTCATGTCCCGGTAGTCTCTCGCCTCACTCAAATGAGATTGACGAGTCTCGCAACGGGAGCCCCACGACTATTCCCCGCGGAAGCCCCACAACGGTTAGTCCAAGCACGGGGCTACATTCCGATGGAAATGGGAGTAAGAAAGACCCTGTTGACTGGGAACCTTTGTGAACCGGGCCTCTCGCTAGTCTAGTGGCAGGCTACTAGTAGATAGTAGAGCAGAGAATAGCGGAATTGTTTGAATCCAAATTCTCAACAAAACCAAGCATCTGGCTGGCGTCAACAGACAACAAGCCAACAAGGACTATTGTGTGCGTGGTTCTAATCTAGCCCGACCTCTTCCATCTTGGACCTACGACGTAGTTGTTCCCCCGTGCTTCCCCCCCGGCTACCAGATATCCATTGTTGACTGTTGCGGGGCTTCGCCAGCCAGCCGCCGGTACTAACTTGTGGCCATGGTGGTACGGTACCGGCTGGATATTATTGAAACGGCCACAAGCTCCCCAACCAACAGCCAGCCAACGCCCAATGGGCGGCGAAAGAAAGTACTAGACTAATAGCTAGTCTAATCTAAAAGATCATTCGATTTTAGCAAAAGAGTGACTGGATTCAAGATGAGGAGTAAATGTCACTCTCTACATCATGTACATGTAGCGCAGCTAGTCTACCGGTAGCGAGGGAGCCATCTAAGCCGCAAGCATCTGGCCATTGGCGGAGTTCATAATATGAAACAGTCAAGCAAACAACTCGGAACAGATAAAACTTGGCTGTGGTACGCCACCTCAACCAGCCCGCAGATCTCCACGAGGCCGGCCTCAGCTCGTCTCCCTACCGTTCTAGTGGCTAGCCAGGTTGTTGGAGTCTATGCCAAGACATGGTCCAGGAAGGAATTACCCGCCTTGAACCTGACGGTACAAGACCCGATGCTACACGTTGCATCAATCATGAGAGCCAACAGCATCGTCAACAGACTTCAATCCCCTCTGTGGGAGCACACTCAGATTTAACTGCGTACCGTACTTAGAATGCAATTGTCTAATTGAATTGAGTTAATTAGGTTCTTCATCCATGCAAAGCCTTTAAAATCTTGGAATATTGGCGCAACCCATGGGCTCGCGAGAGCGTGACACTTGGGTTTTTCTCATTGACATCCACAGGCAGCAGCATTTTTCGGCCAAGAACCAACAATAGAAACACAAAACAATTAGCCTTCTAGCTAGCTAGACAATGACTGCAATCTCTAAACAATACCTATTGGGAGTCCTCCTGTTTTTTGGCTGGTTGATTCAGCTGGAGGCATTACGACCGTCTCGTGGAATTCGTGGTATTTCTTCATCTCCGGTTCCTGAGGTGCAGCAACGAAAGCTTCAAGTAGTCGAAGAAAGAAAGGAGGACAAGGAAAAGGACAAAAACAAAGAAGAGGAGGCTGAAGACGAGAAAGATAAAGAGGAAATTGAAGATGAAGAGCAAATTGATGCTGACCTTGACGAGGAAGCTGAGGCAGAGGAGGAACCCGAGCCTGAAGAGGAGACTACCCAAGAAGAATCCGACCCTGAGCCCGAACCAGAACCAGTCACAGACGATGAGCCAAATCCAGCTACTGATGATGAGTTAGAGCCAGCTACTGATGATGAGCCAGAGCCAGCTACCGACGACGAGCCAGAGCCAGCCACGGACGACGAGCCAGAGCCAGCCACAGACGACGAAACTACCAACAATAACGACGAAGAAGACACCCAAGAAGAAGAGGTAGAGGAAGATCCCATCACGGATGATGAACCTGAAGAAACATTATCTCCTGATGAAACTGCCACAACTTCTCCGACCGAAATCTCCACTGTCGTTCCGACCTTTATTGACGTGGTGGCTGAAAACGAAACAACTACCAATAACACACTGGACGAGCTGGAGGAATTGGAAGCTGAAGTAGTTTCCTTTTCTGTGGAACTCTCCTCCTTTTCGATCTCCATCGATCATGACGAATTGATTCAAAAGGATCCTGGAATTCAGGTGCACCTCCACGCAGAGATGCGACGATCTCTTCCTAATATTGTAGCCATTGAAATGACGTTCTCATCGTCTACTGTTCCGAGCCGCAACAGAAGACGTCTGATTCCGCAGTTACTCGAGTACACTGAAGCGACGGCTTTCTTTGAAGGTCCACCTCGCCACGAAGATGAAGATGTCTTGCAACTCCAGGCGCAAATTCTCTCCGACCAAGATGCCATCGCTGCGGTCATTGCGGCAAACCTTGAAACGACTACCTCCACCTTTACTGTGTCAGCTATTGAAGTGGAAGCAATACCCGCAGAAGATGCAGGCACCGCCAACGGCATCAGCGGAGGAGACAGTAGTAGCAACAATGAAGACGGCGGTCTTTCAACCACTGGACTCGCCCTTGTCCTTGTCGCGGCCTGTGTTGGAGGACTCGTGTTCACTGGAGTGTGCCTTCTTGCAGTTAAGAATCCAGACCCAAGAACGCAGCAAGTTGGCACTGCTTCGCAATATAGCATGCCCCCAAAGGACGAGGTTGTTGAAAAGGGAGAAGTTCTCAACCGGACATTTGACACAGAAGATACGTCCCCCAACCATAAGGCTTCTGACAGCGAAAGCGATCAGGTTCACGAAAAGTTTGCTCAGAGCATGGAGGAACATGAATTTGAGGGAGCCTGGAAGGGTACCGGTACGGCTCCGGTGAGAGCGCAGGCCTCAGTGATGCGAGGGACGTTGATTGAGAAGCCATCATTTGATCAGGTGAGCCCATGATGATGATGTACCGTAGCCCTCCTGGTGGAGGTATTGTCGCAGATTCGACTCGACTCTCAAAGAATTCTTTATGGTTGTTGCATTCCGTACGCAAAGAGCTTTGAAGATGAAGCGACAGACGACGATGATCTAAAACGTGAATTGGGTGAGCAGTTGAGTGATCTGCAAGCTTCTGTGAAAGCCGCGCGAGAGAAGACCCAAAAACTATTGGATGAAGCAAAAACTCAAAAGTACTAGGAGCACAATCAAACACCAGGATCTGGCCTTTGTTCCCTTGCTGTCTGCCTCCAATGCGAGAAACTATGTTTGTGGCGACTTGTTCCGCTGTTCTGTTCTGCCGTGATTGATTGAATCCTTCATTGGCTCGCTCATATGCATGTATGTGTACTATACTGTAGCTCTTTAGCTAGATCTTCTTCGTCAAGACTGCGTAGAAGCTAGTCATTTGGTTGCAAGATTGTTTGGATTTGACTAGGTCGTCCAACCCCTCTGGCTGTTCAGACCCGAAGATAGGCAGCCATGGTGGGAAGAACTAGGATACCACACGACGAATCGAACCTTCCTCCATCGAGGCTTCCTTCCGATTTCACTGAGAGTCTTTCTCCATCCAATCTCAAATCCTAGATAGCTATCGAGCTACTAGCTAGGTAGCATTTGTATTACAGTGACTGTAGAGCCAGCGAGGACTTCATCCTGCGTGCTAATTGCCACTTGCATCTTGGGATCTTGGGCAAAAAAGCATCTACTGGCTGGCCACCGTAGACTTTCCATCAGTCATGCTTGAATTGAGATTTGAGATGCAAGGACCTGTTGCTGTATTATGCCATTATGCCAGTTCCGACAAAAGTACCTTTATTTCTCTTGGTCCCGTTCTCTCTGCCGTGTTACCTCCGCACGCCACCCTTGGGGTTCCAACATCAAAAAAGACATCCGTTCTGCGCCAACACACAGCAGCCAAGGGAGTCTCTTGTCAGTACCGCACAGCCACCGTGGCCAGCACAGAGAGAGACAGACAGAGAGCAACGTTGCACTCTTTTGCTTGAGGTTCAACCTTGCTATTGCAGACGAAGGCTTGCTTCGGACTTTGAACGGCTGTGTAGAACAGCAGGTGGTAGCCTCTTGCTTGTGGGTCATTAGTCTTCTACCGGTGGCTGCAACGGTGCAACGGTTGTCTTCTATAGCACGGGAGCTTACGTTGGAAGCCATCAATAGCCAAGGTCTGCCTGAGCGCCTAGCTAACTGGAGTCGAGCCTGCAGTCTTCCAAGACCAGTGACAGTAGTCTGTTGATATATTATCAAGTTATTTGGGGGTATCTGCTGTTGGTGGTATCAGAGAGGAAACCAACCGAGCACCGAGGCCACCTATCATTTGAACACCCAATCTCGAGACGAGTTGACCGATACGCTCCAACCAATCTACATCTAGCTAGGAGCTTCAGTTGTAGAACAGCAGAAGAAGGAAGAAGAGGAGGGAGAAGACCTAGCTTCCGTAGCGTGATTATCCAGGTTATCTTGCTTGAAACAGCTTTGGCAGAGTAAAACTTGCCAACCATGGCCACGATGACAGAACAACATCAGCCGGCGCACTCTCCTGCTCAGTCACAATCCACAAGCAACTACAAATGGCCCGAGCATGTAGCAGCCAAAATGGCAGACTTTATCCATGAAGAAGTGAAGGATATGCTCGGGAACAGTCGCTTGGTCCGCAGTTCGGATGGTATCTCGTTAGTCCATCGTAACGAGTTGACGGTAGGCCGTTTGCTGGGAAAGGGTGCATTTTCGGAGGTTCACGAAGTCAAATACAAGAATCATGTTTTTGCTATGAAACATCTCAAGTTACGGTTAATGTCACAGCCAGAGAACTTTCGATTGGCAGCCAGTGAACTGGCCGTAGAAGCGCACATGCTAGCGTCCTTTTCCCATCCCAACATTTTGAGGATACGAGGATGGGCTTTCAATGGAATTAGCAGTTTTGCGGACGGACGACACGACAGCTTCTTTCTCTTATTGGATTCCCTAGACGAAACACTCGATCACCGAATTGCTACTTGGACCAAAGAAGCCGCCTCCAGTGCCATGGACGAACATAGAATGCCCGGGTCGACAGGGAGTGGTCCTCAGACACATAAAGGACTTGTTTCGGGTATTTGGCGGAGGTTAAGCTTGCATCAGACACCGCAGGTAGGAGGGGGTCCTGCCAATGAAATGTCCGAGGTGGAACGATTGCAAGAACAAAAGAGACGGAACCTGTTTCTCGACAAGCTGGGGATTGGTACTGAAATCGCTGCTGCCTTGATGTATCTACACGAGATGGGAGTTATATTCAGGTACGTTGCTATTTTCGTGATTCTGAAGCTGCTAGACCAGCACTGTGTCAAGGCGCTGGTAAATGTCTGATTTGATTTGTTCATCGCAACTCGTTCGTTCCCCGTCTGGCCGCGAAGAGATTTAAAACCCAACAACATTGGCTTCCTCCACGGTCGCGTTCAGCTATTCGACTTTGGGCTCTCAAGGGAGCTACCACAATTGGATGTACAAATGCCATTTGAAATGTCTGGCAAAGTTGGAACGCTACGGTATATGGCTGTCGAGGTAGCCCAGCATCGGCCCTACAATGTTGCCGCCGATGTCTATTCATGGAGCATGGTCTGTTACGAACTCATGACACTCCAAAAACCGTTTGGAGGATGGACCCGAGATATGCACAATAATCTGGTCTGCGGGAAAGGCGTACGGCCCGAATTCACAACGGACATCAGTTACCCACTCAAGCACCTGCTAGAACAAAGCTGGGCTCAAAAACCAAGAGACCGACCCAATATGCGACAAGTTGTAGATCGACTGCGAGTGATGGAAGAAGAGCAATTGTTGCTCTGCCAGACACAAGCTACTGCAGCGTCACCGGGGCGAGGCGGTGTTCAGCCGGAACAAGCGCAAAACCAACAACCACAAGGTTTTGGTCGGTTCATGGGTCGAGGTAAGTCTCGTGAACGTGTTTCGTCTTGTCGTGCGTAGATGTTTGGTAGACTACTTTCGAGGAATCATCTCAATCGCTTGTTGTATTATCACCAAATAGGGCGTCGATCTTCCGGTCGGTAATGATTGAATGTTTCAATTTTGACAATGTTGTTGGAATGAATTGGCGTTCTTTCTTCTGTTGGATTACATGTATGAAACAAGTCAGATTCGTCGCTTAAGCGGCCACCACCGGTTCAAAGTCGCGAGAAGCAACATGTGAGGTCAACCTGTGCTGTAGTAGGGAAACGTCAATGTACCGCCTCCATGGGCCACCCTCCTCTTCCTTTTGAGTCCTTCCCATTCGAACGTAAAGTTCGCCCAACAAAAAGTCCGTTCTAGTCTCGGTCTTGACAGAGCACGAAGCTGTTTTCGGTAACGTGCTTTCGGCCTGACGCTTGGAAGCGGCAACAACAATTTGTGCATACGTCTTGCAGCTTGAGCAGCAACCGCATAGAAAACTATTTCCATAAGATGATTGTAGAGTAAAACCAATTAGTTCATTGTGTCGAAGACATCAACATACAACGAGCGACGTTGAGATTCGAACGAGTGAGCACTTGCCTGTGTTTGCTCAATTTCTAACCACCAGTGGCATGACGACAACAAGCTGCACAGTGCTCAGCAGGTACTGCAAATCCAGTCATGACTAAAACGACTGTACATACAAGGGCATCTACTTTAAAAAGTGGAATAGACTAGTAGTCTACTGGTCGGAATTGTCCTTTTGTCGTGGTGGCCAACCTGCTACGCCGAAGGAGGGTATATCGCATACTAGCCCCAAAGCGGTAGAATGCTATGCTTGTGTAGTCTACTTCCATTCTCTTTTACCTGGGCTGAGACTGTGGCTACACTTCGTCTCGTTCCGTTCTTGGGGAGGAGTGAGTACTAGCACCAAGATCAAGCCTAGCTACCTACGATGCCAGTGCCTCCTCTCTGTCTTCCTTGGTGGGCCACCGCAAAAAGTTGGCATTTTCAACGGTATACATTCTTGCCATGGATTGAAAGGCAATATCATCTCCTCCCCGAATCATATTGCCAGCATCGCAATTCAAAGGAGAGTCCGCATCGGGAGCACTGAGGAGTGCCAATATGGCTCGACACGCTGCTTGCAACCCCCACGCAGGAGACCATTCCTTTTTGAGGATATCCAAGCAGATATCTCCCGTTCGAAAGTGAACATTGGGATGGAATACCTGATAACATCAAATCAAGTAAGTGGAAGTGAATAATAAAAGACAGTATACGTTGATATATGGGTGAGTCGTTTGCCTCCTAGGTAGTAGCTTAGAGCACTTTTTGCAAGTACTTCAGGATGGGTATCTCTCACTCACCTTGGTGACAAATGTCATGGTGGGCGGCGCCAAGGGATACTCCGTGCCACAGACAATGGACAGGTGAAATACTCCACCTTCATATGGAGTGTCTTTGGGTCCTCGAATAAGAGCTGCCCACTTGAGGACATTGTCCGAATCGGGTATCAGGCAAATGTCATCGTCTTCGTCCTTGTGTCGTTGCAGATTCTGAAGCTCCTTTCGCAGACGCTTGGCAGCGGCTAAACTGTGGGCGACCATGGTATCACTATCACACTAACTGACTAAGGTAACTAACTAACTAACAGAATCAACCAAATTCATATACTGCAACGGTGCTGTGAAAGAAACAAGGACACCAGCAGAGTGTTTCGGTGGTGTCATGGTCGCAGTTTTTTGATTGAGTCGAGTCATGAGTATTGAGGACTCATTCGAATGCTTGCGGTAGGGTTAAAGACATGATGCATACGTCAGTGATCCAGCTCTCTGCCAAATCAGCCCCTGTTGATCAGCAGATCTGTTCGAGTCTACTGACGATGTGATGGCTGACCATGGCGATTGATCTCCCAACCACAGTATCGATAAACAAAGCACAACTCCCCTTTTGAAAGACAGACACAACCACATCCACCATGAGATCGATCTTTGCCTCCCTGTTTGTTGCCTTGTGCCTGTTGGCCCGAACATCGGCCTTTGTCACTCCATCATCGTCCACCACGGCGCTGTCAAGAAACACTGTTGGGACTGCAGCCGCAACTACAAGCACACAGTTGCACGAGAGACAATGGAATTTCAATGAAGGACAGGGTCCCTTTGGAATGAAGAAGAATGCCGAAATCTGGAATGGAAGGGTAGCACAGGTGCGTAGGTGTTTGACCAAAAGCAGAGGGGTTCTGGCAGGGTTTTTGGCACACCTGAACTGAAATGAATATCCGGACTTACTTATGTTTCATCTTTCCCCTTTCTTTTCCTTGTTGTTCAGATGGCATTTCTGGTCATCTTTATTCAAGAATTGGTGCAAGGCAAGGGTGTCATTCAAGGATTCCAAGAAGGCGATCCGGCCAACGTTGCTGGGTTTGCTGGATTTTTCTTGACGATTGCTGGATTGACTGGATTTTTGGCCCTCAAAGGAAAGAACGATTATGTGGATGAGAATCTCTAATTGTATAAATTGCAATCAATAAAAGTTCAACACCGCACATGATTTGGCCGCATGGCAGTTAGTTGGATGGAAGAAGCCAGCAACAACGGTGCATGGAACGAACGAACGAATGATGAATCCAATCTGATAACGTATTCAATCAATACACACGTAGAAACCACCTCGATTCGATTCCTTTGCAAGCAAGCTTAGAGATGTTAGCTACTAGTTAGAAAGAAAGGATCTCATTGAAATGTTACAGCTGAATTAATTGTCAACCAGTCTTCAGCTCGCCGGGACTATCAAATGCTGCGCCCGAAATATGGGAGAAGAGAAATCTTAGCTTCAAGGGATGAGTGCAAAAGTGCGGTCTATAATTCGTGAGTGCTTCGTGATGCCATTCCCGAGTGTCATTGACGGATCTCCTTTGGATTTGACGACGCCATCTTTCGCAGAACATTTGCTTGTCGTTGCGAGAGAATGGGAATGCCATAGAGAGCATCATCACAGAGAGGTGTCCATACCATTGATCTACCATTCTCCCCATTCATTCAATAGTTAGTTTCCATGTCCTTTCCTACATTCATTTCCATTGCTCGCACTCCACAAGCCCTTTTCTTGAGGAGAGCTACAACATCTATTGGAAGCAGCAGTTGTCATTTGGTTGGGTGGCGTTCCATGAGCATGCTCTCTCCCGAGGAACGCAGCCAAGCCTTGTCCAAACTTCCCGCTTGGAGTGATGATGCGAGTGGGGATCGAAATGCCATTCAAAGGACGTTTGAATTCCAGGATTTTCAACAAGCATGGACGTTCATGACGGATATTGCCAAGGTGGCAGACGAAATGGATCATCATCCAGAATGGTTCAATGTCTACAACCGAGTCGAAGTCACATTGACAACTCACGATTGCAGTGGTGTCTCACAAAAGGTAGGTCAAGATGGATACAGTACCCCCCCAAAAGTGACATACATACTGACTTGGCACACCGAACTAACTAACTCATTCTGTTTTCTTGACTCTTGGCTGTTATTACATGTAGGACATTTCTTTAGCAGAAACCATGGAGTCCTGTGCCAAGAAAATTCAATCTCCAAACAATAATGACAATTCGCCAACACCGGCCACTCTTACCTTCAAACCAACGTGTGATTTGTTTGATGACTACGAAGATTCCGCTCGTGTCCCCACCGTATCCTTTCTCAACTTGGGCGGCAAGAAACAATTCTGTGGTACTGCCGTCACGGTCAAGTGCTTTGAAGACAATTCACGAGTCAAGGAATTCCTGGAGACAACCAATGGCAAAGGCAAGGTACTGGTGGTGGACGGTGGTGGCTCGCAACGGCGCGCCCTCTTGGGAGATATGATTGCCAAAAAAGCCGTCGACAATCAATGGGAGGGATTGATCGTATACGCCAATGTACGAGATGTCGAGGAATTGCGACAACTCAACCTTGGAGTCATGGCGCTGGGAACGACACCCCGCAAATCCGTGAGACGAGGCGAAGGTCAAGTCGACTTGCCCGTTCAAATTGGGGATGTTTGGTGTCGACCTGGAGATCGCGTGTATGCCGACGAAAATGGAGTCCTGATTGTGGACTAGCTAGCTATGCATAGCTTGCTAGACTTTAAAATTTATCCGTTCGTTCTCTCTTGGTGGACCATACAGTACCATCGATCGTCATGGAGTATTGCCAGTTCTTTCGGAGCGGCAAAAGATAGCACTACTAGCTAACTAGTTCTCGATGAGGCTGCTTTGCGTGCACAAGTCCTGATTCTGCAAATGGATAATAGCGGTACTACTACTAGTAATGGCATCGTTTTGCTTCTCGACTGAATCGTTGCTGCATGGATTCTTACTAGCTAGCTACGGTAGCTACGAGGTTGCCGCAGAGAGGAAGACTGTTTGTCCTCCAGCACCGCCGTTGACACGGTTGAGCCAATTGCCAAGTCGTCGTGTCTGTTTGGTCGTCGTACCAACCGCATACTGTACTTTGTAGCGTTTCCACCCATAGGTGTTTGGAAATGACGATCCTGTGGTAGTCACGAGTAGAGCTCTATAAGTATTTTTTTAGCCTTAACACTAATTAAAAATGTGTGGGAGTTGACCACCCTGGAGCGCTAAAAAGATATCCCAATCCACAATCCCCAGCGAGGAGTGGGAGTATCGATTTGAAGGGTGTCAGAACTGCACCCAAGGCGCCAAAACGAAACGTAGGGTTGGATCATGTCATAAAGCTGATGATGTCGACGAGAGAAAAGGCGGCCGTCAAATTGGTTGAAGTCGACTACAGCGCTGAGTCTACGAAAGCAAAGAAGAAAAGTGCGATCAGGTTGGTCCAACGATACCTGGACACCCTTCAAGTCGACAAGAATTTGAGAAGGATAAACTTCGGCGATTTGACTGTCAAAGGTGGGGGGAACTCCCGCAAACAAAACCACCAACAATGGTGGGATGATTTTTGGAAGTTTCAACCGACTTTCTGGCTTGAAGTTAAACAAGCCAATGGACAACCATACAGCGCAGGAACTTTGAATCGTTACATGGGGGCGGTCAAAGATGTATTGAAGCAACAACTTCGAGTACAAGAGACACATGCTATTTTTTGTGTGTACAGGGAAGCGAAGCTTCAGTTGGGTAAAGCTGTTAGAGCTAATTCTAAACACAGCACGGATTCGAAAGGTGACAAAATATACACTGAAGCCCAGCTTGATAACATCCTGATGCGAAGTCTTTGGATGAACAACACCGAATACCTGCAATTCTATATCTTGCATGTGGCTTGTTTAAAGATGAGTTCCAGAGTATCTGAAACCGGTCGATTACCCATGACCAGATGCAGTATGACGGATGTGGTTGGTCTTGCTGGACGCAAAGTGCGACTACCACAAATATGGAGCGATCGAGACAAATGCGGTGAAAATGGTAACATACCGCTTCTGCCAAATCGTGAAAAAGCGTTGGATGATATCACTGTTGTTTTGGCTATCTCTATGCTCATGTTTGGTGGTGAACGATTGACTCCTGGCTTGGCCGGTCTAGCATTGACTAACGTACACGCCAACAAGTTGTCGAGTTGGTACACGTCGCACCTGGCAAAGTTGTACAAGAAATATCCACCATCGAACAGTTGCGATGTCAAACAAGGTACTAGTCATTGGTTGAAGCATACGGCGCAGCACCATCTAGACACTGCTGGTTTGTCGATGGCGGCTAAAATGTGGGCTGGTCACAAGGTGGACGAAGGAAGCAGGACCAACTACTTTTACACACGTTTTGGTTATCTACTTGAAGGTCAAAAGTGTCTCAGCGGTTGGTACAAACTGCAGGGTGAATTCCCAGATGTTGTGATTCCGGATTTTCAAGACGTTGGCACACCCAACTGTGTCGCTACAGGCGACAAACTTTGTTCTGCTCTTTTTGGTCATGTTGATTGTGTTGATTATTCTTTCAAACGGTGTATCTTGGTTTGTTTTTTGGCAAAATGGGATGCATTGTTGGACCTGTTGCAAGAAGGTATTCAGGATGTGAACGAGCACATCCTTGTGAGTCGTGTAAATGTACTGCTAACACAGAAGAGTGTCTCCCACGAGGAGTTTCATGCCTTCAAGGCAGGATGTTGCATACTGCCATCTTACTCTCCTGGGTCTGTAAAGGAGTCAAGCCAGCGTCCAAAAGACGCTCCAGAATCATCGTCGTCGAAGCAATTTATTGCGATGCAGCCCAAAACGGGACCAACAGTGCAAGCATTTATTGGTCAATTGAAGACCAAAGTACATCCAGTAGAGGTTCTACTCAAATGGCTTCATCATGTTCTGATGGGAGGGTCTTTGATTGCCGTTTGTGTTGATAATAAGACTGAAAGCAAGTGGCGACGAACTGTCAAAGCTATCAAAGTCATGCTCATGTTTATGGAACGATGGCCTGAACCTCGGGAGTTGACTTTGACTTTTTTGACTCCCGTGCATGAGGGTTTGATCCAACGATTCGGATCCAAATTTAGTCTTGCTTCTTTGGCAAAAGAAACGAACAAACACAACTACCCAGAAAATATACCGATTCTTGTCAAGCAATTTTTAATTAATAAACATTAATTTTTTACCAATAATCGTCTCCTCCGTCTAACAAACGTGTAGAGTTGTGTGACTTACTCATCATTGACATTTTACTTTTTTTCTTTTCCATTTTACTGCAATTGGATTTATGTTTTTTGAGTCCGCGTGTCCTGGGTTTCGCGTTCGTTACTGGAAGTTGAACATTGAGAACTCCTAGCAGTAGTGTAAACATCGCGACTGATCTTAGCGAGAACATGGTCGTTCTTGGATTCGATTCGAATTTGATGAAGATGGACGTATAAAGTAATTATTGCGTCAATTAGAGCTAAGAGTGGTGTTATTAATGTTAGAGTTAATATTAAATTGCTCATTTTATGAGTAATTTCATAATTTTAAATTACTCGACCTGTTACTCTTCGTCGGAGCGTGGACGCTTGCGCGGGGCGTTCGTATCGGAAGCGTGGGACGGCGTTTGGGAGTTGGTACATCATCTTCCGTCTTGGTGACCGCAAGAACTTCGGCGTCACTGATCGTCCCGAATTCACCGCCATCGGGTGCGATTTCAACTTCATCAGGAATGGAGTGGTCGTCTCCTGTGATGGTTGGTGCCTCGTTAGTGTTCACGGCTGCAGCAACACCAGCCGCCGCAGCGTTTTCGCGGTTAGCGGCTTCTTCCATCATGACACGTACAGAAGGGGAACCAATTTGATTGGCAATTTCTGACTTAATCAACATGATATTCTTGTTAACAAAAATAACTTCGTCAAGTGCAAGCATAACACAAACAGTACTGCGGTAAACGACGCGGTAGTTCATGTTGTTAAAAGCCATGTCGGTTAACAACTTCTTGTAACGCTGACGGAGTTCAAGACAAACGTCATTCGATGTGCAGTCGACATCTTCAGTATCATAAATGAGTGCTTGTATTTCGACAATATTAATAGAAGTAACCCTGTTACGTTGCTGCATGAAAGGATAAGCGTGTGCAAACATACGGTTGCGGATCCTAGTAACCTCATGACGCATCCGAGACAGATGGTTCATTACCTTGCCCATTTTAGAATTTGGTGTTTCAATACATTCATAGACCTGTGCGCGCATCTCCGGTGGGAGAGTACGCATCATGGCTATCAAATCAGTTGTCATCTTTCAAGTTTTTGGTTTCTCAAATTTATGAAGCTTTGGAAACCCAAATGAAAACATTGGCGCGGGTTTTTTGGGAGGAGTGAAGTTTCAAAAAAAAGATCTTAAGCTTTGTTAACTTACGAGTCAATAGCCGGCCGATCACACACTAGTTGAACGTTAATCGTGGTTAGATTTCCAGGCGGTTTTGTGTCAAACTGCTATGATCCAATAATCTATTCACCCATAACTTCGCGCAATAGTACCAATGTGTGTCCACTTCAAACTGAAACTTTGACAACAATGCCAGAGGGCACCAACTCCGAACTTCGAAGCGTAAACCAATTCCATGGTAGATGCATGCCAATGCGATACCGGATGGTTTGAACATAGCAAATGCAGGATCATTTAGGACAAGGACTGCGATTTCGTTCGCTTTTTGTGTTATTGAAGTCATGCTCCTTGTGTCAAACTGTTCGCTGAGCAACTCCGACAAATGTTTAATATATTCAAAAACTGACGGTTTTGACTTCCGTTGGTTGCATTCGACCACAATGAGCTCTTCCATGTCCAAAAATAGGCCTGTGTCCACTTGTAGCAATCTCGTGAACTGATGAAGATTAAAGAGGTTCTTGTAGTGATGGTTGGTCACTGTATAAAACGCGATAGCGAGTATCAAGGACAGAAAACCATCGTCCATGTACAGAAGTACATCATTTTGTATCACAAAACGATCTGCCAAATAAAACGTTTTCTCAACTATATGCATTGGTACGTTGTCGCTTTGACAGTTCATTAAAAGTTTCTCTCGGTGTGCGTAATAACCCGCGTTTGCCCATCTAAGTCCAACGCCGCGCCAGTCGTCATACTGTACTTCCTGTTTTAGCAAACGCTTGACGTTTTCAGCGTCGATGTTCATTGTCATAAAATAATTTCTTAAAAACCTGAAATGGCTGTACGAAGACGAACAACAGGTCGTAGGACCGCAAAACGAGGGGGTCGTAAATCTAGCTTTAAAAGTAGCTTCAAACGAAAATATGGTGGTAAACGTCGATCCACGTTCAAACGTTCCTCGAATTATGGAACTAGCCAAGCGGCGCGGGAGCTCGCCGTCTATTTGAATCCCATGTCACTAAAGACTCAGGCGCCTCGAATCCCAGATGGATCACGTAACATGACTCTTGGTGTCAGTTATCGATCACAGCTAGTGGGTGAAGGTAATGCAGCCAACGGAGGAAATATTCAAATTCTTTTATATCCGGGTTTTACGTGTTTTGGTGCTATCCTGAAAAGAAAAGTATCCACATCAACTTGGTCCGCCGACAACCTAAACGATCCAGCGGACTTAGCATTTGCCAAACGACCGCTAACGACAGGTGGGGGACCTGGAGCAGGTCTTACTGCTCCTCCCACCACGGGAGAAAACATTGGAATAATCCCTAACAATCCATCTGATTTGGAAGGTTGGCGGTTAGTGAGTTGTGGGATGAAAATCAGAACTATCAACAGCGATGAACAAAACAACGGTCATTGGCAAGCAATTCGTCTTAAACAATGTCACAATAATAAACACAGGGTTACAGCTGGTAGCCATTACCCTGTTACTGACGAGTTGCCAGAAAGAGCTACATGGCCAAATGATAATTCCTTTAGCTCGGGAAGAATTAAAGACCTTATACGAAAAGATTTCATGTTAGCAACCGAAAATCATTTGCATCCGTGGGTCTTATTTGCTGTTGACAGCACATCTTCAACACAATTACAAGACGATTCTTTTGATATGATTTTGGTAGACATTTGGGGAAATGAAACCACGCGGATCTTAATCGATTTCTATGGGAATTACGAATTTAACTACCGGGCTAATTCGCATGTAGCACAATTCATGAATAGTACGAATCAAGTATATCCGGCAACATTGTCTGCAGTACAACAAAAGAAGCGGCTACGCACAATAAAGGCAGCACATTAGTGCCGTTATCTAAAAAGCAATAACAAATATTAGTCATTTAAAACCATCGCAGGCATCGTTTCATTTAAGTAAATGATATTGTATCGGTCACTGGATAATTTAGACATATCTGGTTCTTCGTTCATTAACACAATCACGTGTGGTGTGTCGAATTCTTTGTTCCGTGAATCGTATTTACTAGAAAACACGTATCCGTTCTTCACTTCTTCCAAAAAATCGTACTGAATAAAATCCCCTTGTTTCGACCGGGGGCAGTCAAAGAACACGACCAATGGTTCCGAGATTAGAGTGTAAGCCATGTCAGCCTTTTTACCGGGGACAATGACTTGGCAACGATTTGTCTGTTCGTGTTTGCGACAATAAGTGTGTGCAAACCATGTCTTTCCTTCGTTACCAGTGACGTCAACAACAAAAATAATCTCACGTTTGTTTGGCTCACCGTTAAGTACTTCCGCCAGATTAGCTTGCCATTCCCGATAATTAAACTCGCCCAAAATACGTTTTGGGGCGTTGTCCTGGATATAATCATGGAAGAAGCGATGGTAGTTCGCAGCAACTGTTGCGTGTAACTTGCGAAGCACTTTGGGGTCACGTTCTCCGTTTTCAACTGTCTCCATGAAGGCCTGTAGGTCGGTTCTTTTTCTAGCCTGTGTTAAGTCAGCACGACTGCCTATCTCGAAAAAATCTCCGTCTTTTTTACAGTAAGCAATTGACTCATCAACGTATCTAGTACCTTCACAATGCATATTAAGTTTGATTGCCGCTTGTACCTGACGCATACGTTTCTTTTTTTTGAATTGAATATATCCCTGAAGATGTGGAGTGCCGGTTTCAGGTGCAATTTCCTTACCAATAACAGCATAGGCAACGTCGTTCAACGATTTTATGCGTTCAACATCTTCATCCGTATAATTGTTTAAAGTAAAACACCAATTTTTGGCCGCGGAAGCAACAACCATCTTGTTCACACAAAATGGTTTTTAAAGTTATGATTAATTATATTTTCTTTTCTTGAATAAATGGCGGTCAAATCGATTGTTGCGTTCTGACATGTGCTGCATCATATTTACAAGCTCGTCGGCGTTCAACGCAGCGGTGCGCTTGCGGCCATTTTGGGCGCCACCAACTCCCACGACGTCAGGGATTATCGTCCGTGTAGAGTTAGTGTTAGGTTGGACACCATTCACGGCTTCATGCATCATCACTGTCTGTTCCAATAGAAATGGTCCCGATGCAAAATGAACCGCGTTGACCAGCGATTGAACCTCGTTTTGTGTTTCAAACGCGTAAACTAGATGTTCCGGTGGGTATTGAAGTTCGTAATTCATTACGACTTGAATGTTAAATTTTCGTTCTGGGTGTGACCTTAACAGAATAATACGCGTTTGAAACGACAAATCTTGCATATCGTCTACGAAATCACTGTAATTGCTGTCGCCTAAGACATATTTCTTTTTCAAATGGTTGATTGGATGACTGACATCATTTGGTAGTTGTCGGTACTGAAGTTCATTCTGGTGGTGAAAACTACCTGACATATAAGTCTGTGAGTCTCTCCATTTGTCCACTTGTCCGTATAAACGGGCGATCTCGGGGATAGACATAGAGACTCCTTTTCTCTCTAAAGCTTGGGCGGTACTTTTTGCTTTGGAGGTTTTGGTTGATGTTCCATGACGAGTTGGAATGGACACCGTTTCGAAGTATCCTTCTTGGTTGGTCTCAGCTTCCGTGCACAAGATGCGGAGTCCTTGAGACACAACCCTCCAGTTGGCTGGGCCTTCCAATGTGACCTCGGTAGGGGATGTCGTGTCGTCAATACTAGCGATTTCGTGTAATGCTGGGTCTACATGTTTCCAAATTTGCCCGTCGCTGAGTTTGTAAACCATTGCTGGAATATTTAGGCTTGGTTGTAAAACGACCATTGTCAGTGCATAACCGTTTACAGTCACGGTGTCAGCTACAACGTCCAATGAAATCCTATTTTGTAAGCCTATGCTTTTGTCCATACGTCCATCTTGTAGTTTGGGTGGGTTAGATGTACGTGAAAACGGGTTAATTATATATGATGCCATACTAATGACCTGGGATGTATGGTTTCTTCCTTTTCAGTTTTGTGGCTGAAGGCAAACCGGGGTCTCTTCGGACGGCGTGTCTGGCACTGGCGTGCTTGGCGCGATTGTGTCCTTTATTAAATGTTTGAAATTGTCCAAACTTTGTTCCTTCCACGATTTGGTACTCGCGGTTAGTAATGAATTCAGCGCGAATCTTAACCGATGTCGGAGCTCCCCAAAATCGGATGAGGATTGTATCTTTATATTCATATAACATTGATTTGTGAAAACATTCGTTACATTCTTTCCTGTCGGTGACAATGGGAATGCCATTTTCGTACGTAGTGTCTTTTATATAAATGTCAGCTTCTCCTTCACCGGATCTAGAAATCAATGTAGGGGGTCTTGGAAATGGTTCCGGTTCACATGGGGCATAAACCTTGTCATTCCTGCCCAGATACCATTCGAAGAAATCCAACTTGTCAGGGTTGCTGATAGTTCCAATGTCAACTGTGGGATGAATCTCTGTAACCAAAGATACTGCTTCTGCTGGTGTGGTGGCGCCTTTCAAATCGATCTCAAAGTCTCGGTATAACCATCCGACTTGATAGTCCAGAAAAATATAGAAATCGTTCAAGAATAGATTCTGATGAACGCCTTCATTACAATAGCTTTCATAAAAAGAAAAAGGTTGCCACATGTCGTCCACCCCAATAGGGGGTACTATACCTGTGGTAAGCGTTGATACCTGTGAGCATGGTTTGTACATGTCTGGTGTTTGACGCTTTGTCATATACCAGGTCAAAAGCTTCAATGTATCTGTATCATCCCAACCTGGGGGTATAAGACGGCTGTGTAGTTCACTTGGTGTTAGAAGTGTAGCGGCTTCTGTTGGTGTGGTGGCGCCCTTCAAATCGATCTCAAAGTCTCGGTATAACCAGTTGTATACATAGTCCATCATTGTGATTGGTTCCCCGGGTATCAAATTTGTATCGTCAATACCGGAAGTATTCGGGAACCGTAAGTAATATGACGACCAGATAGGACCTGTGTTGAGTGTTGACATGGTCTCAACATGCCCCACTGGATTTGGATAATTATCCATCACAATAGGAGTACCGGGTGTCCAGGTATCAAACAAATCATCAGGGAGAAGGGTGTCCAATCCTTCAACTCCTCTTTTTACCCGAATACGCCACTCAAAAAACGGTCGGCGTTCTTCCCAGAAAAACGGTGTTGTTCCATCAAACGCGTTAGGTCTTGAATATGTCAAAGCCATGACAGTTTGAAAGGCGTCGGCTGACGTAACATCGCCAATGAGATGATCATGCATAGTCCGATCAGCTGGTCTGTTGCGAAACATCCAGGTTAGAAATAAAAACTTTGTTCCAGTGTCTTCGTTGCCACCAAACAGTGTTCTTGGAGTATTCATATCATTCAATATATCTTGGTAGAACAAAACATATCTCATCTTGTCTTGCAATTCTATGTCAGCTGGGATGTACGGTGGGAATGAACCATCTGTTTTGTAGAACTCTGTACCACAGCGCTGCATCAGATTGCCCATTGACGACGTCATCGGATCCCAGTTATCGTAAATGCCATCTAAAGAAGCCCCGAGCAACACTTGATGCCTCCATTCAAAGAAGTCGTATGCATGTTCTTCGTCAACGAAGAGACCATCATTCTTGTCCAATGGGTCTTGTAACTGATTCCAGATTGGGTTGAAAACTGAGCTCCATACAAATGAAAATGATACATTGTACTCTGGCATAGCCGTTATATAATGATCATGTATAGACCTGTTGGTGTTGTCACGGGTGGACCACCAATAGTAGTGTGTGTAGTGCAATGGTGTTTCTGTTTTTTGCGCGTGTAATTTCATACGTCTGAAACTCCTCCAAAAATCTAGATCCCAAGGAATATGATGAGGGTGTGGTTGGGGTGTCTCATAATCTTTTTTGTAAAAATCATTCCCACAACACTTTAAAGGTGTTGGAACTGTAGAACAAAGTGCTGGGACATCAGTTCTATACTTCCATCTTCTACCAGGTTCTGCGATGTCAATAACAGGACCTGTTGCAACAAGTGACCATCTTGTGGATGTAGGGGGGGCGTGGTTTACAGGATCTTTCCCTGCATTGTAAAATATTGAATCATTGTAGCCCACTCCAATATATGTCATCTCTGGTGCTGTCAGTTTTGCCAGCTCTGTCGGATTAGCATGCAACCAAGCTTCGAGATCTGGTGGGTACACGAGCTGATCTTCTATTGGTGTGTCTGTGCCAGCCACTACTTCTGTATGAACGGAAGTATCCATCCAATAATTGGTTACCAGTCGATCTGCTGTAGTCACGCCCCAGGGTGCTGGTTCTGGTGATATGATGGTTGGTTCATATTGACGTCCTAAGAAGTCGTTTACATGACGTTGGGCTGTTGCCACAAGATGTGCATGGGTAATAAGCTTTGCTCTACCTAATGCGACTCTCTCGTCATTGAGAAAGTTGACAATATATTCCATGTATGGGTCGCTGCATGTCCAACCGTTGGTGATATTAAGGAATGAGATGAATGAAGCATCAGCATTAGGATTGGGGGTACCATTTGGATACCCTGTGCACACATGCTCGCTGTCTATTTCGCCTTTTTGATGTCCAACGACAATAGCCCTTTCGTGCATGTACTTGTCCAGGGGACTGGAAAATCCTTCAAATTCTTGAAAATACATATCTCCAAGTCCAGCGTTTTCCAAATCAGCTACTGTTTGATACTCAGGTTCTTTGTAGGCAAAACCATGGGCTATGAATACCATTTCATTGGGTATGATTTCATCTGCGGTACCAAATACCTGGTCCCATTCCGTGTTATTCGCTTGGCGAATTTGTCTCATGTAGGAATCAAACGTCTTTTCAGCGTTTGGTAACTCCAAAGTCAATGTATCACCGAATGGTGATACTTTCTGTAGCCGAGGAAATGTGGATGCTTTCACAACATCCACGCCTTTGAATGGTAAACTCACCAATAAATTGTACCAGCTCATTCCCAAAAACAGTCGCATTGCCCTTTCGCTCTCAAACTTCGGATCCAAAATATGTGTTGTCATATATGAATCAATGACAACATCAATACTTATTGGAAGTTTCTCTTCGACTGTCACTGCAGGGAAGTCACTTGGGAATCCAAATTCGT
This sequence comes from Seminavis robusta, assembly GCA_903772945.1. Lineage (NCBI taxonomy): Eukaryota > Bacillariophyta > Bacillariophyceae > Naviculales > Naviculaceae > Seminavis > Seminavis robusta. The sequence continues at coordinate 4,850 of CAICTM010000375.1, read as the reverse complement.
ATTCAGTTAAACTGTGATAACGGTCGAATAACTCTTTGGTAAATGCCAGCACAGACATATCAAATCTGCTGGCAAATCTCTTAGAATACTCATGTAAATACTCATAAGGATGATAGGCATAAAACGTGAAGTAGTCAGCTGGTGGCTTCCTTACCGCGCTAGGGAGTGCGGGGAAGTCATTGTTGTATACGTATCCAGTAAAATCCGCAGGAATAAATGACCGGGGTGTTGGTGGTGTCAATAACGCGTCGCTTGTTAATGTATTCAAGTGATTCAATACATTGATAGGATTGCCGTCATCCAATATACCTGGCGGAAATGGGAAGTCCGCGTCAGTTTCAGCAAAGTCGGGAACAACTTGCCAATGTGGCGATGTGCTCTCCATAAAATTAATGCGCTCCCCGGGAATCTCCCCGCGATTTGGTGGTTGCTCACTCACTGGTGTGGATTGTCGATGGTACAACCAATAGTTGAAAGCAATGAATTCTTGTGGTGTTCCAAAAGGATTGCCGTATGGATCTTTCACTTCGTTCATGTCAAAGGAGTAAGCCATTTCGTAGACTAATCGACCAAAGTCTTCATACAACTCGGTCAGTTCGTTTACAGGCCATCCTTTTTCGGAAACCCATACAGGTAGTGTAGGAGGGGTTTTCAACCCACCATACTTGTTGTCATATAATACCAAAAATTGTTGTTCTTTAGCTAATCGGTGTTTCCTTTCAGATGACGTCTCCGGTTTCCTGAAGCCTTCGTAAGGTGTATGCTCTGATTCTTGGTAATCCCATACAGTGTTTGTGACTGGATCATCTGTTCCATATACAGAGGCATATTCTCCACAAACAGTAGCGTCATATGTATAGACTGTGTTGATATTCGGGAATGGAAACTCATTGGGTCTCGGCCAGACACTTGAGTTCTTGCCTAACCAGGGTGAATTCCCGGATGCGGTAGGCGGATACAATCCTGGACCGGCTGCAGTATGATACCTGTAAACAGGGTCATAAGAGTCCTTTAATAGCTCGTCAATCGCTTGCATCTCTGCGATTGATAAATTCTCTTGCCAATCTGACGGACGGTTCAGCTCGGGTTCTTCTCGTAAATCGTTCGGATAATCGGGATGATCAGGACATTTGTAGGGGGAGTTCAGCTTCTTCGCAGCTATATCCAAAGCAGTGTCTTTAATGTCCACTACTGGTTCTGGTTCTGGTGGAGGATTCTGTGGTGGTGCTTGTGCGTCGTTTTCTGCGATCCACATAAATCCTACGCCACCGTATCTTAACCGGGGAGCTGTCTTGTATGACACTCCCATTGATTTGTGTTGCGGGGATTCTAGCATTGCTCTATGGAGCCCGGAAGCTATCCATTGGGCAACCATGTCTGCTTTGCTTCCGAGGTACATAAGTTCCAAAGGTCGTTCTACTGATGTTTCAAAGTTAAGTCTTCTTTCATCAGACAATGTTCCGTTGGGGTAGCCCTCAATCGGGTGACCTTGTTTGATAATTCCAGTGATGGGATCAACTATATTGTCCATGGACCTCGGGTTATCGGAAACCCATGTCGTTTGGTTTAGTGCTTCTTGTGTCAACCGAATATCGACTGACCAAGGTGTCAAGCCTTTTGTGGCTCTATAAGCGTTGATCTGGTTCAAAATAGAATCCATTTCGTTGATATGACTGTTCACTGGTGTGTTAGTCTCTTGAATCTCGGGTCTCTCGATAGCTTGTGGATGTGGATTGGGGTTCGACGGGTTTGAGGGTGCCTCGCCGGAATATCTCGTATGACAGTCACTCACATCTGGTTCATCACTATCCACTTCGTATGGTGTACCTGATGGTGTCAAAGGATCTCGTTGCCAAACATTGGGATCCGCTTCTTTGACTGTTGGGTCAGGATTCGGTAGTATAACATCAGGCCAATCTGTAACTTCGATGTCGTCTATACTGAACTCTGTTATATCGTACTCTGTCATGACTGTCTCGTCATCCTTCTTGGGGGGTTTTGTGGCAGTATAAGTGTTTGTGTTAGGTCTTGGTGGGAAACCAATCAAAGGAGGATAGGTCCAATTGGACCTCCCGGTTCGTCTCCTGGATCGTCTCCTGTACCATCTGTTGGTGATTATCAGTATCGGACACATCATCAAAGACGTCGTCTAAGTCTTCGTCTACAGGTGGGTCTTCAGCTGGGTCCGTGCCGGTACCTTCTCCGGTATTCATAGCGTCGTCGCTGTCTTCGCATATTTTCATGCAGCATTGGCACACCCATGGCCAACAATGATGGTTAAGGTTTAGTTGAAAATAGCTGTGGTGTAATTCGTCTAGTGCACCACTTGAGTATGTATTATCGTTCTGCCATTTCGAAATGTTCCATGGGTAGTCAGGTATGGGATTGAGACCGTTTTCGTCTTGATGATACTCCCATACAACTTTTTCGAAGCCACGTGTGTCGACACGAATGCTTTCCCAAATTACTGCCGTTTCTGTTGTGTTAATAGCGTGAAAGCGCACTTGTTGAGAAACAACGCGCCAACATTTCACGACAGGATCCCAATTCCTTTCTTATAAAGGCTAGTTCATTAGACCCTTCTGTTTTCTGTGTTAATGTAAAGGGTAGTTCTGCGAACTCCTTAGGGTGTATGTTGTAAACCTCGTTTCGTTGGTACAGTTGTCCACCGACACCTTGTGCTTTAAATCCTGGGTAGCACATTATACCATAACTTTTATTCGGTTCTACCTCGAACTCGAAAGTATCTTTATATTGGCATCCAATTGAGTACGGTGTACTCCCGTCGTGTACCTTGGGGTAGCTCGACGCTTCAGCTCTTGGATTTCGTAACCACTTGTTCATTTTTTTTAAAGAATGAGAAATGAGACAAGAAAGAGCTTTGCATCATAATGCAAAGTGAGCCTTACTTTTGGAGTATGGCTTAGGGGGGTGTTGGTCCCGCGTTTGATTACCCTATTACTGTGTTGCCTCTCTTCGAAACCGGTACTCGTCTTCTTAAGGGTTAATCTTGACACGATACCTGACGTGACGTTGTCACAAATGAGAACTGGATAGTGACGCACTCGCAAAGATCCAGATGAAATCGCACAGGGAAACATAAAAAAACGGCGGAGGATCTTGCTCATAAAATCTGAAATCATGAGCTTGAATCGCGCCTACACTTACTACACTTTCGCCAACCTTGATGGTAACAGGGTTTCCCACGATGACGAGCATAGGAAGAAACTAGTGCTTTGCGCCATGAAGACGGAGGACAACAGCCTGCATGAGGTTGCGGCGTTGTTTTTCAAGCAACAAGAAAGGATCAACAGTGACAATGGCAAGGACGTTTCGCCTATCGTTGTGGTGGCGAATCAGCTCATCAAAGCGGGTTTTGGGCTCATGAGTGCTTCTCGTGGTGTGGTGGCGGATGAAGATGAGATTTGTTATGAAGATGTCCCAGAGATGAACATGCAACAGTTGATGGATTTCGATGCCCTTGGTGGTATGACCAAACAGAAGGCTCGACAGGTTTTCAATCGGAGCAACATGGAGATGACCAAGAGGTATTCCTCAAAGGTGGGTCAAATCTACCAGCTCTTTGATGACATCACGGCGAAAAAGAATGCACCCAAATGGGCTCGCGGGGTTACCCAACCTAGCAAAAGTAACACCCTTGGAAGCAAGATTGTTCCTATTGTGGTTGATGAATTTGCAGGCATTGGTGATAAGGAAGTTGAGGCGATTGGGATGAACGATGACGTGTGTGCTGTGCGTGATGCCTTCCTTGCGGATGAGGCTGACGTTGCATTGACGTTGTGTGCTTTGGATGATAACAAGCGTGAAGCAGATGATGATGGTGACAAACAGAAGGCTAAGAAAAAGCAGAAGACTACACAGAAAAAGGTGGTGGTTGATGTGGGTGTCACCAAGATGGACGTCTAAAATAATATTAGATCTTTTTTTTTGAAATTATTTTACCCCATACCCCTGGAAAGAACACAGGGAAACAAGGAAACAGGGAAAGGGATTGGGAGCGTTGGTTACGAGGGTTGGATGCGGTTAAAATGCATCCTCTCCAGTAGGATCGGGTTGCGCCTCGGATGCATGTTTAATATTGAAGAATCGTTCCAGCTCTTCTTAACCCTTCATGTGATAGATCCATAGTTCGGCGGTTGGGATGTCATAAAGTTGAGCAATCTCACTAACTGCTTGGCGAGTGTTGAGATACTCTAGTGATTCAAGTTCTTTAGTTACCGTCATGGACGCGTCTTCCAGTACCTCAGAAGAGGTACGGACCGCACCGTTGCTTCCGACAACGCGAACTTCCGATGGTTGCATTTCCTCACATCCAAACGGCATCGGGATTGTCATTGTCATTGTTTGGATGTAATGGGCTGAAAGTGACTTTTTTTAAACCGGGAAATGAAACTTTGCGAGTGCTTCGAAATTGTGAATTCGATCAGCACAGTCATTGAGTATTATAATGATCCTAGTCATGTGCGTCTCAGACGGCGCGCACAGGGCTTGATTTGCTTCCACACGCGCCCGGTTTCGCGGACGCGCTGTGGTATACTCAACGACGTTACACACGCAATAATAAACTAAGCACACGTCGCACACCAGATTGGCTATCTAACTCGATCCCTATCTGGTTTCTTCCCGTGGTAATTCCGAATTAACATCAGCCACATCAATAAAGAACATTTCAATTATAGACTGTGGGGTCTCGGAATATACCGTTATTGCCATCGGATTTAGGATCTATCGGGGGGTCAATTAATATAGGTGAGGTTTATATTGTTTACGTACTATCAGAACGACATTATCCTTTATCTCTTAAATCTTCAGCTTTGCTCTATAACAAA